>PVJI01015548.1:0-40807 GCA_004026765.1 Micronycteris hirsuta
ACACTTTGGAAAACACTGATGTTGATGTTCCGCTAACTCAACCTTTTTAGGTGAGTACTTAATATCTAGCCTGAACAGATTATTTCTTTTCCATTTCTGGCTTCTAAACCCATGATTAAATAACATAAGCAAAAAAATGTTTTCATTTGTTTATTTTTGGTAGCAAAATAATTTTAAAAACATTTTCACAGGTAACAGTTTAGAATAGCATTTATGCTTCAGCACTTTTTCAAGACAGAAGCAAACAATATTGGAAGAAGAAAATTGAGAAAGCTATGCACAGGTCATAGGATCTAAAAAAGATTTCTTTCTTTCTCCAGCATCATGTACTCAGCTGATGTGAAAGATGAAGGAACTAAAGGCTCTCACGCTTGCAGGCTTGTTCGGCTCCTTCAAAGTTTGCTTTTCCAAATACTTCTCTGCCTTTCTTGAGTTCTGTGATTCATCTTGTGTCCACACTGACAGCTCACTGCCATTTTTCAAGGAGTGGATAAAATTTGCAAAGTAGTAATTGACATCTCGAATTAAAGAATTTTAAATACCCATGAGGTCTAGCAACCAGCACTGTCACAGCAGCTAGAGCAGTTCTATAGGCACATTACACTGGACCAAAAGTGAGTGGGGGTGTTGAATGACCCACCTTAGTCAAGAGGTCAGTTCACATGTGGGGATCTTCAATACAGAAGTAACACAGCTCAGTAAAAAGAACTCAAGCTTTGGAGTCCTCAATTTGAACAAACCTCAATTTGAACTCAGCTCCTTTAGTGGGCGATAGGCCTCAAAGGAAAAACAGATTTAAGCCCATAGCCTTGTCTATAAAACACCTGCATTTAAAAAAAAAAACAAAGAAAGAAAGAAAAGAAAAAGAGAAATATCTCACCCTGGCCAGGTAGCTCAGTTTGTTGGAGCATCATCCCAGTGAGCCAAGGTTGCAGGTTCAATCCCTGGTCATGGTACACGCAAGATTCAACTAATGAATGCACAAATGGGTGGAACAACAAATCAATCTCTCTCTCCCCTCACCCCTTCCCCCCCGTCTCTAAAATCAATGAATTAAAAAAATGCCTTAACAAACCTAGCTCTACACTTCAAGGAACTAGAAAAAGAGCTAGTTTTTTTTTTAAGATTAACAAAATTGGCAAGCTATTAGCTAGACTCACCCAGAAAACTCAAACAATTATGTGGCAAAACTGGACAATCTAGAAGTAGCTAAATTTCTAGAAACACACAGCCTACCAAGATTGAATCATGAAGAAACAGAAAATCTGAACAGACCAATACTAGTAAAGAGACAGAATCAGTAAACAAAACCTCCCAACAAGCAAAAGTCCAAGGCCAGATGGCTTCACTGATGAATTCTACCAAACATTTACAGAAGAATATATATACTAGTCCTCAAACTCTTCCAAAAAGAGAAGGAAGGAAAACATCCAAACTCATTTTACAAGGCCAGCATTACCCTCCCCAAAACCAGACAAGGACACTACAGGAAAAGAAAATTCTAGACATGCACTTTCTTTCCCTTTCCACTGAAGACTGGGTTTCCCTGGCTGAGCTGAAACACCGAAAATGTCTCACCAGAGCAGAGCAGCCCAGCACAGCCCAGAGCAGGCTGGCACGGAACAGAGCACACCAAAGCACAGAAGAGCAGACTAGCACAGTGCAGAGCAGACCGTAGGGGAGCAGAACAGAGCTGTTTAGTCAAGAGAGGCCTGGCCCTAGCACAGCTATATCACAACAGAGCTGTTTTGAACGGAATAAAATTTCCTTCCTTCTTCACAGCAAAGAAAGAGAGAAAGAGAGAAAGAAAGAAAGAAAGAGAGAGGGAGGGAGGGAAGGAAGGAAGGAAGGAAAGAAGGAAGGAAAGGAAAGAAAAAAAGAAAGAAGGAAGGAAGGAAAGAAAGAAAGAAAAAGAAAGGGAGAAAGAAAGAAAGAAAGAAAGAAAGAAAGAAAGAAAGAAAGAAAGAAAAAGAAAGTCATAGGCCAATACCATGATGAATATAGATGCCAAAATCCTTAACAAAAATCTTAGCAAATTAAAATCACAATACATTAAAAGTATTATACACCATGATCAAGTAGGATTTATCCTTGGGATTTAAGAATGGTTCAATATCTGCAAATCAGTGGTACACCACATTAATAAAAGGGGGGATAAAAATCATATGATTGCTTCAATAGATGTAGAGAGCATTTGTGAAAATTCAAAATCCATTCATGATAAAAACTCTCAATAAAGTGGGTATAGAGGAAAAGTACCTCAATACAACATACGACAAGCCCACATACTCAAAGGTGGAAAAAAAATGGAAGCTCTTTCTCTAAAATCAGGAAAAAGACTAGGATGCTCACTCTAGTCATTTTTAGTCAACATACTACCGAAAGTCCTAGCCAAAGCAATTAGACAAGAAAAAGAAATAAAAGGCATCTAAATCAGAAAGGAAGAAATAAAACTATATCTATTTGCAGTGACATATTGCATGTAAAAAACACTAAATTGATGAGCCTTTAGCTAGACTCACCAAGAAAAGGAGAGAACTCAAATCAGAAGTGAGAGGACACATTACAACTGATACCACAGAAAAACAAACAAAAAAGAAATCTGTTAGATTTAATACATAAATTCAGTAAAGTTACAGGATAAAAAATCAATATACAAAAATCTGTTGCACCTCTATACAGTAATAATGAACTATCAGAAAGAGAAATTAAGCAAACAATCCCATGTACAATTGCATCAAAAAAAAAATTAATTATCTAGGAATAAATTTAACCAAGGAGGTGAAAGCCCTGTAGTGTAAAAACTGTAAGACACTGATCAAACATATTAAAGATGATACAAATAAATGGAATATATTCTTTTCATGGGTTGGAAGAATTAATATTATTAAAATGTCCATACTACTCAAAGCAATCTACAGATTCAATGCAGACCCTACCAAAATTCCAATGGATTTTCCACAGAACTAGAACAAACAACTCTAAAATTTGTGTGGAGCTACAAAAGACCCTGAGTAGCCAAAGCAATCTTGAGAAAGAACATGATGAAAGCATCATGCCTCCTGATTTCAAACTATATTACAAAGCTATAGTAATCAAAACAGTATGATATAGGCATAAAAACAGATGTATAGATTAATGGAACAAAATAGAGCAGAGGATATTTATTTATATTCATTTTTATATACACATGAACACATTTTTGTATATACACAGTCATCTCTAGAAGATGCACAAAAATATCAAGAGCAGTTGCCTTAATGAGGGCTGGGGTCAGGGTTAAGGGTGAGTAAGATTCACTTTTTAATTTACCTTCACACTGTTTGTTATGTGCTACATGTGTACATGACCCATCAGAAACCACTGTGTGCTCTTTCTGATTCGCACTGTCTTCTTGCTAATGGGTCCCAGTTATCTCAGCTACTTGGTAGGGGCCAGGGGAGCCCATCCTCACAGAAAGCGCCCAGGCCAGGGGTGTGAGGTCCCAGCCACACATCTTCTCACTGACTTGCCAGGACAACGAAGTGTTGTTGTGACCTTGTTGGCTCAGTCAGGATGTCCCACCTGGCCTTCCCAGCCACAGCAGCTATAAACATTCTTATTCCCTTTGCGGATGGTCTCTTTTACTGAACTAGTGAGCCCTATTTTCTGATTAAAATTCCCCATTTGGGGCAGGTTTATTTTTTCTTTGGCTAAGTGGTTTTGGAATAGTAATAGCAATAGCAGCTAGCATTTATTGCACACTTAGAGTATTGGTTTGCTAGGGCTGCCATAGAACACCACAGACCGGCTGACTTGAACAGCTGAAGCCGCCCCCACAATTCTGGAGGTCTGAAGCCTGAGATCAAGGCATTGGAGGGCTGGTTTCCACTGCATGTCATGAATCATGTCCAGCGGAATTCATATGCTACGGCAGGCATGTAAATAAATTCACACGGAGTACATAGGACTAGAAGAGCCTGGACTATGTGGCCCCCCTCTGAAGTCAGAGAGAGGCCAAGAGAAATGGCCCGAGAGTGGGCCGGAGAGCGAGGGCCCAGGAGCAGGCTAGAGAGAGAGCAAGGGGGCCCAGGAGCAGACCGGAGAGGGCGAGAGGGCTGAGAGCGGCCGGAGGGAGCGAGGGAGAGCAGAGGGAGTGGGCCCGGGACCGGGCCGGGGAGCCTCGGCCACTCTCTCCAGAGGAGAGAGCACCCTGACCCCTGCCTTGACAGGCTTTTATTGTTTTTCCTGGGTCCATTACCTCAGAGTGGTCCTCATTCACTAAACACAGGTTCTCCTTAGGTGATAGACAGCCAGGAAGGCACTTCAAAAGAGAGGTATGCAAATGGAAAAACAACGGGTTTGAGCTGAACTCGAAAGGATTAGCACTGGTCTTCAGAAGCCAGATATGAATTAGCATTTATTTTTTTGATCCAGGGTGAGAGGGGTTTTTTTTAGCAAGAGCAAGACTTAACTCTAGGAAAGATGCCATCCTGATTTACCCACAGGAAAGCCCGTTTTCACACACTTGGGGCCTGCTTGCCGTCCCACGTTCCACTGGGGGCTTTTAAACAGGTAACGCTGAGCTGCATTTCCCACGGTGAGTGGGACGGTTCTCCGACAGCTGCAGCCTCTCTCCTCGGCTTGCTTTAGATGACTGTCTTCCCTCTGTGTCTTCTTCACACGGTCGCCCCCTGTGTCTGTCTGTGTCCAAATTTCCTTTTCGTACAAGGACACCAGTCCAACTGGATTAGGGTCCACCCTAATGACCTCATTTTAGCTTAACTGCCTCTTTAATGGCCCTGTCTCCAAATAGTCACAGTCTGGGATTCTGGGGTTAGGACTTCAACATAGGAACTGGGGACCGTGGGGACACAACTCAGCCCATAACAGTGCGTAGGAGGCAACACGCTAAGTGCTTTACAAACATTACCTCCTTTAGTCTCACTCCCTATACCACGAAGGAAACCGAGGCACAGAGAAATTAAATAAAGTGGTCAAGGTGGTAGGCAGCAGTCAGAATTTGAATCTGGGACGACAAGCCTTCACAGCCCATACCACACAGGAGCTTTTTGTGTGTTCTACTGATCCATCAGTTTCCCAGAGAGAGAATTAAATGGCAGCTGTAGTGAGCAATTTGAAAAATTCCACTCCTGAGCCGTTCTCTTTCCCAGTAGGAGGTAGCAAAGGGGCCCCAGGCCGTCCTGAAGCCTGTCTTGGTAAACCGCAACTCTTAACCGCCCCCTCCGGCCTCGGGAGCCCTGAAGAGCAGGTGGTGTGGTCGCTCATCCCCTCGCCTAAGTCAGGGCGCAACAACAAGCCAGGCCCCTGCCTCCTCAGGGAATGTACTGGTGACCCTTGGACATCACGGTCAGTTAAACTTGAAATCCTGTCACAATTGGCCAAGGCTTCTAGAGTTTTGTATATAGGATCCAGAAAAGCCCAAACTTGGCCCAGAGTCCCAGGCATAAGGCAAAGGCACCGAAGGACCCTGGCTCAGAGCGAAGTGCAGGGCTGCGGGCTCAGGTTGCTGACCGCACAAGCAGTAGCGGTCAAACGAGGACACAGAGTGTCATTTATAACTGCTCAGATGCAGCAAGGGTCAGTGTGGCCCTTTTGTTTCTCTCAGCTTAAACTTTTCTACTTTTAAAAACATCTTCCAAAACTCCAGAAAAGTGTGAAGGGGTGAGGAGGCTGCTGTGCACCTGAATCTTGCTCCAAGTTAGAAGCATTTAACCAGATTATCACTCTAATTGTTTTAACCAAATAAGAAAGAAATAGGGCTGTGGGCGCTAGAGTCAGCGTTCAGCTGCAGAGCCCTGTGCCTGGGGAAGCAAGGAGAAGTACCCCAGTTTCTGCAACTCTGAAACCCTCCTTTCCATTCTGAAACACAGATCTGTAATCATCTGGATTAGAAAATTATTACTCAAGTAAAACATTAAGATATTCAGCTCATAACAGCTTCTGTGGCGGACTTGTCAGTTTAGAAATCAGATAATAAATGTAAGAGAAGCTGAAGGGCCAAATATGTCAGATGGCATCACAGATGTTAGACGTCCCTCCTAAAATACCTGTGAAGTGAAAATAAAACCCTATTACCATTGTAGGAACGCCATGCTACTAGCACAAACATTTTGGGGAACTCGCAGAGTCAAATCTGGAAATATTCTCGAGTAATTTCTGGAGAGATGCCTAACTAATTTTTAAACATCCATGAAATGAGAGACAAATTTTATGTGAAATCAACATCGATGTTTATTTTATTCAAACAAGCTTTCACACTGTACAAAGCCATGTAAACAGTCTTAAATCCAGCTATAATAAGTCTCCGGGATCACCCCCACCCCATTAGGCCCCCAAGTCAAAACGGCTCTGCGAAAACGGGACTAGAAGGGCGACCTCCAAAAGGCCCAGGCTGGTTCCGTTGGGGGCAGGATGTCAGGCAGTGGTAATTACTCCTTCACTGCCCACGCAGCAGTAAAGGTAACAGGAGCTACGGGGGGCTCTTCCTCTCCCATTTTCCTTCAGAGAAAGTGCACAAAATGTTAAGAATCTACAAAAGCAGCATGACTTCACCTCGCTGCAAATTAGTCTTTAAAAAATCACCACGACCAGCAGAGGTTACAGGTCTCTGCATTGATAAAAGCAGCCATTCTCAACCTCGAATGCATGTTTCATTTACTTGGGGGTACTTTGAAAAATATCAATAATTAGGCTCCACTCTGGACCAATTAAATTCTTATTTAAATAATAAGGCTGGGCATCAGTTTTTGAAGGCTCCAGGCGGCTCTTACAGCAGCTGGGGTTGAAAACCATGGAGCAAAGACTTATCCTTTGACCAGGATGGACCGAGGGTGCGTGGTGCAATCACATTCCCCCCCAGGGCCCTTTTCCCCCTGGAGGGTGCAGGAGCAAAGTGTCACTTCGCCCTGCTCAAGATGACTAAGCACATCTGTATCATAGCTGGGAGACACTTCGCACTCCGAGCTAAATCAAAAGTAACAGTGTCGCCTGACTGGTTCTGATCTCAAAAATAAAACCTCAAACATTTCCCATGAGCCTGGACTCTCCAGCAAAGCAATTTTATCCCTGGTTTTGGCTGGGCTGACCTTTGGGAATACAATAATCATGTGCGAAAGTTACTGCTTTTCACCACGAACAGACTAATGCAAACTTGGAAACCCAGGTGGGTCCTGCTTTTTTCCTTCAAATACATGTGATTTATTTGGCAAGCCAGCCCTCGTGCTCTTCACAGGTAAACTTCCTTTCCTAAATGCTCCTGTCTCTGAGTCTGTCTCCAACAAGGGTAAATCCCAAAGAGTGCTTGGACTTAGAACTGGCTAATCTCCTCCTAAGAGCAGAAAGTTCTTAGCAAGTGATAAGTAAAAGGGCTGAGAAATGAGAACTGCTCAGCTAGCCCACAGGTGTGACCCAAGATGCAGTTCAGCCGGAACCCTGACCTTTGTGCTGAACAAACCCCCAGGCTGGCACCGGCTCGGTGCTGCGGACTCTCTGAGTGGCTTTTCACTGTATCAACCTCAACTGCATCGGGCTAAGTAATTTTTACAAAACTCTACATCAAGAATGACCCCAAAGATTACATGTGAAAACACTGGAAATGAACAGACACAAACATACACCACGGAAACAAGAGCTCGCTGTTTACAGACTTTCCTGGAACCTAGTAAAACCTATTACTATCAGATTTGCTGGATCTTCAGCTAACAGAAAGTAGTCAGAGCAAATCTTACTGAAATAGTAAAACATGAGCCTGGTGAAGGCAAAGACCTCATGAGTCTTGTCCTGTTATATTCCCAGGGTGATTACTAAGCATGGGGTGCGCTCAGTACCTGCTAAATGACTGAAATGTGTGGAGCTGAAAACCCTTCTGGTCCGCAGAGATCAGAGCTGTAACAGCATCTCTTACAACCTGGGAATGAATCCTCTGTAGCTCACTCCTGCTACCCTACTAGGACAGAGCTTTTTACCTTGGTAAAAAATCAAACTGTCCACTACTAACCTTGCCTAAGAAGCTCTCCAAAGCAGTCCTGCAGTTTGGTCTGATTTTTTTCCAATTCCGACTCAGAACATGAACCAGACCAGCACTGCCAGGGCCTGACAACGTGCATCCCACTCAGACCCCCACAAGCAGAGCCCCACTGAGCCAAGCACTACTCCAGGTGCAGGGCAGACTGGACACTCCCCTTTGGGTGAAACAGCGCCTGACTCCAGAAGTTGGGGACGGAGTGCAGAGGAGGCCACTCTCCATGGGGGAGCAGGCACCTTATAAACTCAACATGTTTAAACTCAGAACGACTTCTAAACATTCCTCCAGGCCATCCATTAACTAATATAACCAGGCCTTTCTTAAGTGCCATGATAATTTATATTATGCCATTTGACAAGCTATCACAACCTTTCTGACCCTAGATATATAATAATCTCTAGTACAACAGGAAATGAAGCCTTTCTGGAAACGCCTTGTGTGATCACTTGTTTACTGCCTTGTTTCTCCCACCAGACCTGCACTATTCAATATGAGAGCCACTGGCCAACGTAGGCATTTAAATTTACATTTAAATTAAAAATTCATTTTCTGTGTCATACTAGCCATCTTTCAAGGGCTCGATTCAGCAGCTGTGGGAGCAGCTTATGGGCGGAGTGCAGACACAGAACGTTTCCATCAGTGTGGGACATTCCACAGGACAGACCTGGAGCACACCAGAGGGTGAGTCCCATGAAGACAGGAACCTTCTGATCTTTTCACTGGTGTGCACCCAGCGCCTCCCACAGAGACTGCCAGAGGGGACGCAACCAATAAACACGTGGCGTTAAGGAGTCAGCCGCCAACATGGTAAACGGAGAGGACGGAAGAGGACGAGGTCCTGCAGCATGTGTGTGAGGAGGGGGTGCACGGGGACTGCAGACTCCTGAAGACAGAGGGCCAAATTTAGGAAAGCTAAAACAAAACAAACGAAATCCCCAAAAGCAGTAAAGAAGTTGACACTCCCAAAAAGGGGAACTTGCTACCCAAAGTCTGGTGAGCCCATGGACCAGAAGCACCCCATCACTAGGAGCTTGTTAGAAATATGGAACCTTGCCCTGGCTGGCATAGCTCAGTGGATTGAGCGCGGGCTGGGAACCAGAGGGTCCCGGTTCGACTCCCAGTCAGGGCACATGCCTGGGTTGCGGGCCGGGTTCCCAGTGAGGGCCATGTGACAGGCAACCATACATTGCTGTTTCTCTCCCTCCATGTCTCCCTCCCTTCCCCTCTCTCTAAAATAAATAAATAAAATCTTAAAAAAAAAAAAAGAAAGAAAGAAATATGGAATCTCGGCCTCCACCCCAGTCCTACTGAATTAAAATCGGTATTTTAACAAGCAGTTTTTCAATTTATTGATTTTAGAGGGAGGGAGAGAAGCATCAAGTTGTTGTTCCACTTATTTATGCATTCATTGGTTGATTCTTGTTACGTGCCCTGACTGGGGATCGAACCTGCAAACTTGGTGTATAGGACGACACTCTAATCAACTGAGCCACCTAGCCAGGGCTTAACAAGCAGTTTTAATGAACATTAAAGAGAAGCACTAGTCTCATTCTCTCTCTGTCCTTTCAGACTAAGCCAGTTCTCTCTCAAATGCGAAAAAACCACTATGTACAACTGCATGTAAATCTACAATAATCTCAGTGAAGGACTATTTCTCACAAAATTTGAATCACATCTTAAGCTTTTTATTTTTCATTTAATCTTTATTGTATTTTTCCCATTACCACTTAGTCCCCTTACACCCCCCTCCCCCCAGCAGTCACCACACTGCTGTCCATGTCCATGGGTCCTTTTTCCTTTGTGCTCCATCCCTCCACCCCTAACCTCCCCCGCATTTAGCTTTTTTTAATCCCTTTCCTGCTGCTCTAACCCCAGTGCACCCCCACAGTATCAGAAAATATCAAACCCACACAGTGTCTGTGGGTTCACGTGTGCACACACACGCACACACGCTCACGGCACTACGGTCAAAACCAGTGTCACTGAGCCCGCACAGACAGGCCGTCCCAGAAGAGCTGTCTATCTCCATTAAGGGTTTCAAGCTTTATCTTACTAACTGTTAAGTGACGGGATTGATGCATTACTATGGTAAACACAAAATTCTGCTTGTGAGAAAATTATTCTAATTATTCAATGAATCTACCTGAAACAGTATCATTTCACATATAACCTGGCTCTCACGCATCTTTCAGGAGTGTGTTGCTATTGTTTGTTTTTAATAAACTACGATTCTTCAAACTAATAATCAGTCCACCAACTATAGTGTCAATGTACCCTGGACACAAATTTCAAGTTGTTTCTGATACTATCACCCTTTTGTTTACCCCTTTACTTAGGAAATTAAGGTGATGAGAAATTAACTTTTCTAGGTGCTGAGGATTACGAATCACTTATACTTGTCCCTTATATTTTTATGTGCTTACCTAGTATTCTACCATGACCTTTTTTAAATACCTGCATTACTTTTATAATAAAAAAATTACTTTAAAAAATTTTTCTTTAAAAAATAAAAGAGTAATGAAAAAATGCTTTCGAAATGCTTTGCGCTTTACTATAAAAACACAAACTGAAATCTACCTATTTCCCTCATATTTAGCTGCATTTGAACAGGTTAAAAGCACAGTGATGAAGGGCATAAAATAAAATGTCAAGAAAAAAAGGCATAAGTGAGTTAGCCCATCCAGTGCTCCACAAACAAAAAAGGATTCTCCCTGCTTTGCCGGTCCCGCCTGCGGGGAGCCTTCCATTCTCACACACGCGCAGCCCGCGGGCTCTGCCCACGATGTGAGCGACTGCTGAAGGTGTTCCTTTCTCCCCAGCTCAAACGATTTAACTCTCAACCTTTATTTTGCAGGCACCTGATTATATAACCCCCAGTAAGTCACACCCCTGTACTCGCCTCTCCCCGCAGATGTGGACAGAACCTGTGCCTCGCTCCTGGGTGAGAGGATATGGCGAAGGTGATGGGACGTCACTCCCATGACGACTGTTCTGAGACTCCATCTTAGTAAACTCGTGGTGGGCAAGAGATTCTCCTGCTAGCTTTGAAGAGAGAAGCTGCCAGGTTGTGAGAGCACCTGTGAGCCCCACATGGCAATGAACTGTGGGAGGTCCCAAGAATTGACGCTGGTGCCAGGACAACCTCTGTCCACTGCTGCAAGGAGCTGAACACTGTCGACAGCCACGTGGGCCTGGAAGGGAGCCCTGAGCTCCGGAGAGGAGCAGGGCTCTATGCAACGGCCTGATGGCAGCCCTGTGAGACCCGGAAGTCATGCCCAAATTCCTGACCCCAGGAAACTGTGAGATAAAAAATGGCTATTATTTTAAGCTGCTAAATTTGTGATAATTTGTTACACAGTAGTAGAAACTTCGGTATTGGTTACTGCTATATCAGCAGCTGCTTACATAAGAATTGATTACTAGAATAAATGCTAATTTTTGGAATTGTGCTCTGTCTTAATTCTTCCAATATGGAAATACATGATCAAAGTTTGACAATACCTTTAATCTCATATTGCCATTCACATTTGTTTCTGGGACTCTAGTGGATTTTCCAGTATGGATTTCTAAATTTTCTGCCATGTTCATATTAACATCCTTCTCTCCCTGAGCTGCATCTTCTACCCTTCAATGTAGACGCTGTGGGAGAATCCCTGTTCTAGCAAGCCTCCCAGCTGCCCAGGAGCTGCTGCTGCCTAAATACCAGCAATAGAGGGCGCAGAGGCAACCTCCAAGTTCCAGCTAAGAGAAAACTACAGTATAAGAAGAGCTAGAAACATAGGCTTTTCACTGTTAGTTTCTCCACCAGCCCTCTCCAAACCCGCTAGATCTTTAACACGAACTAATGCACTGGCAGGTTTATAAAGTGAATGGGCAGTGGTCAATAAAAGCACTGTAATTCACGTAATAAAAAAACAAAGGCAAATTTACATATTTAAGAAAAAGCAGACATACTGCAATCAGGTAGACTTTCCATGTTATTCAGCATAAAACATGGAAAGAGATGTGAGCAAAATCTGTCATCAATGCTAGTCATTTTTCAAAGGGTCGCCCACACCAGCTCTGCCACCTTCGCAGGAAGTGCCCTTTGTGACCCTTGACCCCCAGGCCAGCAAGCCGCCTTCTCACCATCACTTTGGTTTCCTCGGTATTTCAGACTCACGAAGGAGGAGCCCTGGATGAGGGACGCAACTATTCCAATCACTAGAAACTGTGCCTAATTGTCCATGAAACTAAGCCTGGTTTCAGTGCTTACAAGGGGACTCAATGAGGTGGAAGTTCTGGAACAGCAAGGCTCGACCCAGACTCTGCTACTGAGGTAGGCAAAGGACCCCAGAGACCCTGTTAGCCCCACCAACGCAGCAGCTCCGAAACACAGGTTTGGAGCATCGCATTTCCAAACCTCATCTGAGCATCGAGGACATTAGCATATTAAAAAAACTTTTCCTTTTAAAATCACTAAAAATAATCTCCATAATTGAATGACATACTGTATTCCGAAGAATCTAAGACATTGATTGTAAAATGCAACATTATATATACATTATATATATGGAAGAGAACTTCCAATTAAGTTTGTCACAATGTTAAATGGTCGTTGATTTTAAAATATATTCTGATTGCAGAGATGTTAAAAATGTGGGGGGAAAGGTACATCTTTGAATCAATGAAATACAGAACTTAAAAAATGTATTCCTCAGGTAATTATTCAAATAAAGTATTAAACAGTGAGTTTCTTAAACTGATATGTATTTATAATCAGCAGCACATTCTTGAAGCTATTGATTTTGTTTCACTTCTCCTTTGAAATGAAGAATGGAGTGGCACTTATATTAATTTCTAGCAGACATCTTACACAAACTTTAAAACTGATGGATTCCTAGTTTGAAAACTGTCTCATTTTCACTTATGGAATCCCAGATCAAAAGATGAGGTAAACGAGGCCTAGGCCGGTTAAGCGGCGGCGTCCAGGCCAGAAGGCTAGTAAGCAGCAGTCAAGGCATGAAGCCATGTCTTTAGGGCCCTGTTCTGTGTTCTCTTCACGGAAATCAAAATCAAATGAGGCATTAGCTTTCTGTGGTCCAACAGTACAGGCAGGGTCAAATAAGCAAACATAATCTCTGTCCATTTTCAAAGAGGCTGTTTTAGGAAATGACTCTCTTCAACTTCCCTGGTAGAATACTGACGATGGATAACTTGTTCAACTAATCAATCTCCTTTGCATGCTAAGAGAGGTGAAGACTGTAAAATATTACACGCCAAACACTAGCCTCACAAGATCCTGCTGTACAAGACCACTGGTTCTTCATGGAAGACGCTGGGAATTACAGAACGTATCAAATCCTTCTAGCATTTGCTATGCTCTCGCTAGACATTTTGATCCCCAAGGCGTGCTGAAAATCTGCTAATGCCCTGCTCTGGCTGGTTTCTTGAGAACTGGCAATTATTCAAGAAAGTCAGTGAATTATCCATCTTCTCTCAGTGTTAGTCCCTCTTGTCCTGGTTTCTTGCAAGCTGATCCACAGGGGACTTGCCTGTATTAACCGGGGAGAACTCACACACTAGTGCATGTGAGTGGAACTGGTTGGAGATTTCTGCTGTGGGCTCCATCACAATATTTCTAGATGTCTCTATTACAGAATTCCTCATTGTATCATTCATTTCAATTACTTCAAAATCCATTTCATTCCATTTTTCTGCATCATCATCTTCATTCTCTTCCTCATAGTCATTTAGCCCAGAGCTAGGGAGCAAAGCTTTCTGGTCCTCACTTTTTCTGTGTTCTTTTCGCTGACGACTGAGAGGTGAGGTGGCTAATTTATACAGCACAGGAAATAAAACAGCAGTGGCTACTGCTGCCCCCAAAGAGGTGTACAAAACTACAGGCAAATCAGGATATTTCCCTTGAAGAATTCCAATGACTGCAGGAATAGCCATTTCTCCCAGGGCAGCACCGACCACAAAAAATGCTGCTGCTTTCCCGTGGATGGTCGTGTACTGCTCAATCCAAGAAATCCCGCTGGGGAACGTGGTCGCCATCGAGGCCCCATACACCGCAGTTGCTATCCAAAGACAAGTTGCGTTCTTGTTAAAAAGCACCAGAAATAATGATGATACCAGGCTGCCAATATTGCTCAACACAATCATTGCTCCAGGTTGTAAACACGTAGCAAAAAAGATTGCCAGGCCCCTGCAGGCTGCAAAGGACCCCCAGAATATGGAGTTCAAGCCAGCTGCTTCACTCTCGGCCATGCCGGCATGGGTGATTGCAAATGAGAAAACGTAAGAGCCGTAGGTGACCTCAGCTCCGACATAAAAAAAGAAGAATAGAAAAAGGAGACAAAGAAGGGCTTTGTGATATTTAGCTCTTCGAGACCTCTGAGCAGATGCTTTCGCATTTTCCTGCTGTGAGCTTTTCTTCAAAAACAGAGCAAAAAGAAAGATGCAAACTATAAAACTGTAAGTACCGATAATAACATAAGCCCACAGCAAACTTATATTGTTAGGTACTCCGAACAGAGATTCTGAGTCAGCTTCAAATGACTGGTTGAGAGAAGAACGGTTAACGTCGGCCTCGGTGAGGTTTCCAGCAGACACCGGCGTGCCCAGAGCCACTTTAGCCAGCAGCGGCGCCAAAAAGGCACCCAAGGCAAAACTGAAGTGTAAGGCCTGCATATGTGGGGCTCCTTTGTCGCCCCAAATAGCCAAGATTAAGACGTTACCACCTACCAATGAAAGACAGGAAAAAGTATTTAATCATATAACTTACTATCAGAAAGAAGATGAGTCTATTTTACATGGCACAGGGATTATAATAGTCTAACTTATCAAATGTTGCCACTAAGTTAATTCTATGATTAAGAACCCTAACCCACCACCATCAGAGAACCCTAAGTACTACAACATCAAACAGTCACCAGTGGAATTCCACTGGCTACCAAACCACCACCTCCTCGGGCCAGGCAGTGAGCCAAGGCTTTTTATAACACAGCTCTAATATCAGGCTGGGGGAGAGGGGAACGTTTGTATATTTGTGTATAAATATTTTAAATATATATTATCATCAGAGGGTGGCCAAATTACCAACTCTTTCTGTACTTTCCATTGGTAGCCACTTGAAGAAAGTTATTTCTGTGTATAGCAGATGTAAAACACGTGTTCGAACATTCGAACTCGCCAGTGTTCTGCCGCGCCCATTTCAGGAAACAAGGACACCGTCGAGCACCTGCGTTTGCACTCTGTGCACCCGGCGAGGTGAGAGGCAAGAAGCATCACGTCTTGAATTTTCCTTTCCCTTTCATTTTTTTTTTAATATATCTGCAGATAAATTCCACCCAGTAATTTTACAACCAAACTAAGCCTAAAGTATAAAATATTTCCTCAACCTTTCAAATAACAGTAGAGCAGACAAGTAGGGGAGAAAACTGGTTTTAGGGGTGAACAAATGTCATGTACATTATTTTGAGGGTTTTAAAACGTATCGAGCTGGGGGAGGGGTCCAGAATTGAGGAGGGGGTGGGGTCAAAAAAATAATAAAAAAACATATCAAGACATGAGATACATAGAGAGGATCTCCTGCAGGAGGGCAGAAACTGTTGAGAGAAAAGGAAAAGAAGGAACATAACATTTGGCACAAGTTTCTCTTAGTTCAAAAGGCAGAGTGCACTTTCCATTAAAGAGGCACTTCTATGATTTCCCAGCCAAACAGTTCTTCCCACACTACAGCGATGCAGTTCTGCCCCGGAGAGAAAGCTCGCTCGTCCACGTGGCGGTGACCCACACGGGGGCTGGCTAACCGTCCTTATTCGGATGTTGTGAACCAACACTCTCTCACGGAGCAGTATTCTTTAAATTCACTCTGCTTGACAAGGAAAGTACTTGCCAGAAGGGTTTTATTCCGTCTGGTGACCTGACGTCCAACTCAGCAGGTCAGTGTCTACAAGTGACACATCATCTGCTCCACTTCTTCTAGCAGAAAGTCTCCCACTGCCAGAGATGACGCCGAAAGGCTCACTAACCTGTGTCCAGAATGCCCATTGAAACCCCAAAGACGGACATCATGATGACCAGCAGTACTGACGTCTTACAAAACGGGACGAGATAAAGGCCCACGGTGGTGGCCAGCAATGACAGCCCTGAGAAGAAAGGGAAAGCCGGCTGTCAGAGATGGATGGCGCTCGTGCAGACAGGCACAGGTCAGGGTGGCGTCTGAAAGGCTCGGCTTCTGCACGTGGTCATCTCATCTGAAAGCTTTTATAATCTTTATGGACTATAAAAATTATTCTAATATGAATATATTTCTAGCACTACTAATAATCAAATTATAAAGTATACCACAAGGCAAAGTTTTATTGCAAAACAGACAACTCAAACATTATTTACTTAAATGTTTCATATTTAAGGACCTAAAGAGAATTTTAGATCTGAGGGGAAAAAAAAAAAGACAAAAAATGAAATACAATTACTATAGTACTTGGTAGTGAAATGGATTAAATAACTTAGTTTGGGGGGGGTAGGGAGGGAAATCAAAGAAGTATATTCTTTCAACCCACTTTGGGAATCAGAGGATTATTTATCGACAATCAGTTTATTATTCATCAACAATAATAAATTATTCTCCTTACTTTCAAAGCAATTTTATCACATTAATCCAAACTTTCTTTAAACATGTCCATTTTTTTTTTTTTTAAAGAGTAAGTTAAAAGCATTGCCATCTACTTCAAGGGTGAGGCAGAGAAGTCTGCCGATGTCACTTCACACCCTCACCACCCATGCCTCGTCCTCAGTCCGGGGTTTAGCTTGGGCAGGTTCAGGGAATTCATTTTGATCTGTGGTGACCCCAGATCTGCCCCACACTCTGACAAGCAGAGCTCTTCAGATAGCCAGTCTGTGATCCGGGGCTGGGGTCTAAATTACAGTGACAGCTGGGAAGGCCAAGGATGGCTAACCCACTCAAGGGCTAATCTGAATGTCAAGAGCGGCCCAGCCCAGACTCCCTGAACTGCCAAAGTGAGAGCAGGCAGCAGGGAAGCCCGGATCCACTGAGGACAACTAACGCTACCCACTTAGGTCATCAACCACTTCACAAGTACATATGTTTCATGTTTAAAAACAAGTTGTAAATTCCTTGAAAGTTATAAAGAAAGTAAAATTTGTGTTTACTTACCCAAAAGTAAAAAATGATTCATAGCATCAAAAAGAACTCCACCAATCACAGAGCCACTCAAATATCCAAAAGCACGGCCCACAAAAATCAGAGAAAGACTGCTGATGTTGCGGTTTACATTTGTTGCCAAATCTTGAAATGTGGGTCCCAAGATAGAGACACTCAATCCCTAAAATTTTGAAAGACAAAAGCTTTTATTTATAATCATTAAATACTGTCTGTTCGGCAGCTCTTTTCACTATTAAAAAGGGAGGGGGAGGCCTGGCTGGTGTAGCTCAGTGGATTGAACGCGGGCTGGGAACCAGAGGGTCCCAGTTCGATTCCCAGTCGGGGCACATGCCTGGGTTGCGGGCCAGGTCCCCAGTGAGGGCGATGTGAGAAGCAACCATACATTGTCCTTTCTCCCTCCCTTCTCCTCTCTCTGAAAATAAATAAATAAAATCTTAAAAAAAAAAAAAAAGATTAAAAAGTGAGGGGGAGGGTCCCTGCGATGCAGGGGATTACCTCCAGTCAGGAAATCTCACCATGACGACCCTAGGACTAGAGCTAGACTCTTATTTCAGGGGCACCAACTCCTACGGTTTTTCTAATTTTGACAACTCTCAATTTTTTTAAATTTCTTTAATTCTCTTGGCTTTTGCTACAATTGTTTCTTTTTTTGAATATCATAAATTACTATTTTGTATTAATAGTAAATGTAACATTGAGGTAACTTTTTCAAATAGTTTTGTCTATTTTGAAATATACTACATGCACGAATAGCTAACACAAGAATTTAGATATTAAAAATTTTAATTATCAAACCATCAAAATATTACTTCCATTTTTGACATGATTAAAACAGCAGTATTTCCGGACATGCATAGGGTCCTTTCTCTGAATTACGTCATATAAAACATGCGGGACATAAATAATTTATATGTTTCTAAATCTACATTTTATGTGTGTGTGAGGTTATTGTATTTTTTCCATTACCATTTATTCCCCTTATACCTTCTTCCACTTCCACCCATGCCTCCTCTAAATCTATGCTTTTCCTCAAAGAAAAGCCCACTGCCATCAGCAGTCTATAAGGCTTTCTTTGGAAACAGTACTTATACATGTTTACAACGACTTTAAAATTTTACTCAAAGACAATGTAGTGTTAGCAAGAATTAACTGTTACAGTTGGCTTTCAGAGGAAACTTAAAAAAAAATATTTCTAATTGGTCTACATGTCAAGAGTAATTTACTCAAATTGCACTGCTGTGCTCTAAAGGCTTGGGTGAGTGCCCTGCCCAAACCCCAGCGGTTCCCAAGGAAGGACCCCTGCGCCTGGGCACAGGTGGAGAGGAAGCACCCTGAGGGGGAAGCTAAGCCCCGGCTGTAATCAAATTAGTTCCTACCCTCAGAGTTTTTACAACAGGATCTGGCACAGTCAGGACTCATCAAGCGTCTGCAATTTTTCTTTTTTCAGATCAAAATATTCTTAAGACTCTCCTCAGAAGACTCACCCTCCCAACTCCCCAGGGTGCCAATACTAAAGACAAGTGATGAAGGATAGGCTTCCGGAAATACAGAAATCGCAGGGAGGCAAGGGGATTGGCAAAAGGAGCTTCTAGCTTTGCAGTTTGCTCTAAGGAAAACATTGAAGGATCTTTATGTTTTACATGGGATTGTGATCAAAATAAAAGAGATTATTCCTAGCTCTACCACTTAACCAGCTGTGTCATCGGGAAAAGTCACTGTCCCTCTCTGGCTCTATTTCCCTATCTGCAAAAATAAGGGGTTGGCTGAATTTGGTGAGAAGAGGAAGAGAAAATCTCCAAAAAGCAGCTTGGTGTAGTAATTTGGTTTGGAGGTTGGGAGGGGACAGCGGCTATAGACCTGGCAACCCCTCTTTCATCTCCCCACCCCACGGTGGAGAGGTAGATAGGTTTGCTGGAGTTCAGAAATCAATCTTGCACTTGACAATAACCCTCCAAGATTAGAATTGTGCCCATTTTCCAGATTACGAAACTGACGCTCCGGCAGGTTAACGCGCTCAAGGTCAAGCAGTTTGCAAGCGGCGGAGGCGAGACCACATTCTCTACAGGAGGCCTGCTCACGCCCCGGCCCTGGAGGTCTCCAGCCCGGCTCTCACCAGCCCCAGGAAGGCGGCACACAGGATCGCGGTGATGAACCAGCGCAGCAGGCTCCCGCTCCCGCCGCTGCGCCGGGAGCCTGCCACCGCCTCCGGCTCATTCTCCGCCGGGACCTCATCCTGGAGAAGCCGCTTCCCGGCAGCCGGGGACCCGGTCCCACGGAGTTCCAGCTCCAACTCCAGCTTGGCGGCTCGGGAGGACCGGTCCTGCTACTTCCCGGCTTCTCAGCGAGGCCTCCGAACTCCGAGCCTAGACTCGGCCTCGCGCCTCCAGGGCGGACGGTCCAGGCTAGCGCCACCTCCCTGGGGGCGGTCCCTTATCAAGGCACAGAAATCAAATTTTGGAACCCTCCGGTCACTGCAGGTAGCTGACGCGCGCCCGCCTGCACCCAAGGCGCCTGCGCATATCACGTGGCGGAAATGTGGACGTTCGCCAACCAAGTCCTCACCACAAACCGGAAGTTGATATGGTTGCTTAAGAGACCGGACACCGTTCTCCAGCCTCAGCGTCAGGCGAAGCTGGGCGCACAGAAGCCCGGGGGCTGGCGCCCCGTGGCGGACTGAACTGGAGCTGCAGCCTGGGACCGGAGGAACTGTTATAAGAAAGAACTGTTACGGAAGAAGAGCTGCAAGATAATGGCTTCGCGTCCGCTTCCCGGGCCTCTAGGGCGCACAGGGTGCCGAAAGGTCTGTCCTTTAACAACTTTCTAAGATTCCTGCCCTCGCTGTTTGGAGATCTGTCGTTTATCTCTCACTTAACATTTGTCGAAACGCACTTGTAAGCACGTGTATAATCTCACTTATCCCTCACAACACTGTAAATTCCATGTTATCCTCTTTTCACAAATAGGAGGATTAAGTCATAGACAATTAAGTAGCATCTTGCCCAAGGTCAGACAGCAAATCCATGGCTGTACATTGGAACAGTGTAACAGTAGCTCAAGGAAGAAATCTGGAAGCAAAGCTGCGGTTTCAAACGCACTCTCACCCCAATCCCTGCAAACAATTCCGCTGTTTAGGGAAGTGGAGCAGGGGATCAACTTGCGGAATGCCTGAGTAAAGCTATGCCAGCAGAGAAGGAAAGGCCTTCTTTATCAGAAACCAGCTCTTTGTCTCCTTTTGCTCTTTGACCAGCCCACAACCTCAAAATGCGTAATATTTCTCTTTACCATCTATCTGAAATATTATTTTCCACCCGATTCTCTCTCATCCATTTAGGCTCTCAGACTACAAACCGGAGTCTTATTACCCTTGCAACCCGCCTCTCCAGCCCCATCCACTTGTTCATTAATTCTCTTCCCAATGCACCTCAGAAAGTATGCAGATGGTATGGTTTAAGAGAACCTGTTTCTGATTTCAGAGTCAAGAAAAGTCCCTTTGAACCCTGGCTGGTGTAGTTCAGGGGATTAAGCGCAGGTCTGCGAACCAAAGGGTCACGGGTTTGGTTCCCCGTCAGGCACATGCCTGGGTTGCAGGCCAGGTCCCAGGGGAGGTGAGGCAGTTTAGACTTGAGCAATACACTTTTACTGTCACACTGAGATCTAATAAAATAAGAAATATTTGGCACCTCAAACTGAACTCATCTTTTTTCTCAGTAAACCTGCTTGTTCCTATTCTGAAATGCCCACGCTGGTACCACCATCCACCCAGTCATAAGGAATCTGAGGCCTTCCCTTGATACTCCCTTCTTTCTCTCTTGTCAGCTTGTCACCTGGTCCGCTGATTTTATTTCTATAGGTCAGCGATTTCCGACATTCTTCATCTCATGGCACGCATAAACTAATTACTACAATTCTGCAGCACACCAAAAAGTATATTTTTTGCCTAACAAAAAAGTAGGTATAATTTTGATCCATTCCCACTGGATAGCTATTGTTGTGTTGGTTGTTGTCATTTTTTTTAATTTGCCGATCAAGGGAAAAGAGGTCCGTGCCCCTGACCGGTAAATAGTCAGGTACTGCATGTTTTAAAAATTCTTGCAGCACACCTGTTGAAAATCACTGCTATAGATGTTTCTGAAATCAAGTTTCTGTTCTATACTATTATCATAGTCTACTTTTAAAACTTTTACCCTTAAATATCTAATGGAAATGAAAAGCTGCTGCATAAAACCCTTCAACTTTTCCTTAAGAATAAAATCCAATTTCATCCGCCGTTGCCCACCTCTCTAGCTTCATATTTTGCTCCCCCATCTCATTCACATTCCAACAACAAAATTGCGATTACTTCTTCACCCGTGATTTCTCACTTCCTTATCTTTGATCATATGGTCCCCTCTGTCTCAAGTGCCTTCTTTCTCTTTTACCTGCTGTGGCAGAATCTTTACCCTTTCTTCCTAAGTGCTTGTTGTAACTCAGCAATTCCACAAGCAGGTGCCCCAGAGTTTTTAAAACATGTAATACCTGACTATTTAGTCAGAGGCCCTGACCTCTTACATTGTAGAGATGCTGGATCCTGTTAAAATCCTCCTCTGGAGAATGTATGTTTGTTTAAGCAGGCAGTCGACCTGGTCCAATTCGCACTGCAAGTTTCCTACCACCTTCCTGGGGGAGGGATTGCAATCCCAGTTTGGTTTTCAAAGCCTCTGCTCTGGGTCTGTCCTAAACACACAGCACTCAGGGGTCAGTGTGGGCCTTGGGCCAGTCGTCAAAGTCTTTGCTAGGCTCCTTTGGGACTCTTGCACACAAGTGCAACTCAGGAGTGAACCCAAGACTTGTGCAGTTCAAACAGAAATTAGGGTCCCCTTCCCTACCTCTCTCCATCCTCCAGGCTTCGCCTATTTTCCCACTCACAGAGGCTTCTTTCCTCAGTTCCTTGGACCAGACATATGGGGTTTCTGTCAGAGTTTAATTATCCTTGATACCAAATGGGGCCCCACCGTAGGACTAAGCCATAAGAATAAAAAAGAAAACCCTGGCCAGGTGGATCAGTTGGTTGGACTGCCATCCCATACATGGAAAGTTGTGGGTTCGATCCGCAGCCAGGGCACATACTAGGTTGCCAGTTGGATTCCCACCTGGGGCGTGTCTGAGAGGCAACTGATGGATGTTTCTCTCTCACATGCCTCCCTCTCTCCCTCTCTCTCTCTCTCAAAATATCTATAAAGATATTCTTGGGTGAGAATTAAAAGAAGGAGAGGGAGAAGAAGAAAAGCCAGGAAACTTACCCTCTTGCAGGTTTTCTCGGGGTTGACCCCTTTATTACCTTTCAGAGTCCTCAGGCAGTTGCTATTTGCATTTTGTCATGAGTTTTTAGTTGTAATCCATAGGAGATGGGCTGGAGTAGGCTTATGATGCCTCAGCTAAACCGGAACTACTCCTACCTGTCTTTTAAGAATCAGCTGAGGTATTCCTTCCTCTAGGGCGCTTTTTCTGACCCTCTTCTCAGCCGTGAGGCTGTTTTAGTTTTCCTCCTTTGTGCATAATTCTAATAGTCCACCTACCGCTTCATATGCAATTTTCCCGTTTCTGTGTCATCTTCCCACCGTACTGACAGTGCCAAAGGGAAAGCACTGCGTCTTATCTATCTTTTATCATAGTGCTGGCACACAGTGGGTCTTCAGTTAAGTGTTTGTTGAGTGTAGTAGACTTATTCTGAACACCTAGCCAAAAAATCTGAATTCCTATGCAGTTATGCCCTAAACATTCTCCTACGTCCCAGCTTGTCTGAGAGTCGTTAGACCCTATGTTTAGCTCCCTAGTGGGTGGTAAGTTCAGCGAGATGGAAACAAACGATGGGTCTTAATGCTTCTCTCTCCCCTGTGGCATTGTGTTATACACTGAATGAATATCACTTAACTGAGTCAAGGCTCAGCAAACTAATTTTATTTTTTTAAAGACTTTATTTATTTTTACAGAGAGGGGAAGGGGGAGAGAAAGAGAGGGAGAGAAACAGCAATGTGTGGTTGCCTCTCCCATGACCCCTACTGGGGACCTGGCCTGCAACCCAGGCATGTGCCCTGACTGGGACTCAAACCGGGGACCCTTTAGTTCGCAGGCCTGCACTCACTCCACTGAGCCACACCAGCCAGGGCCAGTAAATTAATTTTAAAATGAAATGTTTTATGAGTACCTTTCTATTTACTAGATGGGGTGCTACCCAAATCATGTTATGAATTGTTGACTAAAGCCAATTAGATCTTTAAAAATAATTAAATGTTTTAATTCACCCTGATTAAACTCCAAAAATAAATTCTCTAGAGGGAAAGATGTCCTTTCTAACTCTCCCCACTTCACTCCTGAAAGTACTTTTTCCAACCGCCTCTAGGGGTCGCTCACCACCTTTATAAAGGGGAGGGGGAGCTGTACCTCAGACAATTCAGGAAAAATAAAAACGTCAATGCTGGCGTAGCTCAGTGGATTGAGCACGGGCTGCGAACTAAAGTGCCGCAGTTCAATTCCCAGTCAGGGCACGTGCCTGGGTTGCAGGCCAGGTCCCTGGTGGGGGCCGTGTGAGAGGCAGCCACACGTCGATGTTTCTCTCCCTCTCTTTCTCCCTCCCTTCCCTTCCTGTCTAAAAATAAATAAATAAAATCTTTTAAAAAGAAAAAAAGAATTGATTAAAAAAATAATAAAAATGTCAATGGGCCATTTGTAAATTGAAAATAAACATACCTTTATTGATTACCTTGAAAATGGAACCATTTTACAGCCTATCTGACCATTTATCTAACCAGAAACTACCTGGATCATAGACACTAATACGGTACCATCTTGGCATATTTGTGAAATGGCAACAAGGAGGCAGATTTTTCATCTCTCACCTTGAAATATTACTTTGGGTGAGTGTGAGAAGTTAGATGGATTGTGTTTTGGGGACAATACCTCACTGTCATGACCTATTTAATCTTTATCCTCTGGAGGGACCATTTTTTAAACTTATCAAATGATGTCTAGTTAGTGCTTAAAGCTCATCATGGAAAAACTAGCTGTCCTAACTATTTCCTTCAGTATATCCACATCGTTCTGTACCCTCATCACTAACACTCTATTGAACCCAGCTCTCCCCGAGACTTAATTTCAGTAAGATAACTTTTATAGTTGTGCTATGTACTTTGAAAATGTAACAATACTATTTAAAAGATCTGACCGACATCGGTGTCTGTTAGATGTATTTTCTGATTAAAAATAAAAACTTACTGATTTTTAAATTAAATTTTCTTTGAAAAAATATACTTAGAATTTCCTTTAACGGGATCATTATGACACTGAAGACAACAGGACTCTTTCAATCCACCGTCATCATGGTCTCCTGTGCTGTTACTGATCAATAAAATCTTGTTTTGATGTACTATTATTCACCAAAATCAATTTATCAAGAGAATAAAAACAAAGCAAAGATCATACCTACCTTAGGCTCTGCAGAAAACAAAAATAGACTAACATTTCTTAAAGTACCGAGTGCTTCAGAAGCAATTAGAGTCGTCTGCATAAAGAAGAAACTGTCCCCGCTGCTCTTTAAGTGACTTGGTCTTCCTCCAGTTCTATACAGAAGAAGCCACTTAACTGACGCTAGGAGCTTTGCCCTGGAACAAAGGAAAAGCTGGAGATTACAGATGGCTTTTAGCCATTTTTGTTTGACCCTTGCCATCTATTACCACACTTGATACTTACTGCCTGCTTGGAAAATGCCCAAAACCTGTGCAGAAATCCCCGTAGTGACCAGGACTATTGTATTGCTAAACTAGGAACAAATACCAGCAACCGTATTTCTTTTCAATTTCTAAGCAAACCAGATAAAAGCCCACCTTGATTTAGTTGTCAAATAGTTATTAAATACCTGTGCCAGGCATTGTTCTAACAATGAAAAAATGAACACAAATTTCTTCCCTCATGGACAAGATAGACAAAGAACAAAGGCATTTGTTGTCAGATAACGTGATGTCAGATAGTGATGAGTACTCTAAAGAAAAATGAAGCAGAATAAAGTGGATTAAGTGATGGGAGGGGGTTATTTTAAATTCAAGTAGTGCTGAGGAAGCCTCCTGTAAGTGACAGGTAAACAGAGCCCCAGCTGAAGTGAGGGGACCAGCCATGCAGGAAGAGTATTCCAGAGAGAGCAGCTGCAGGGACCCCACGGCAGGAGTGAGCATGGTGTGTTGGAGAAATGAATTAAGGCCCGAGTGGCTGGAGCAGCGTGAGCGAAGGGGAAGTTGGTAGAAAATAAAGGCAGAGAGCAAGCAGGACTCCGGAGTGTGCAGGCCTTAGGCTAAGGACTTTCAGGGCATGTTGGAAATATAGACAGGGACAGGATGGGGAGCAGACAGAACAGAGATCCAGTTAGTTACTTACGGGATTACATCAGATTTGTACAGGTGGTGAAAGTGGTCAGATCTGGGAAATACAGAGAAGATTAAAACAACAGTATTTGCTAATGGACTGGGTGTATAAGAGAAAGGATATTTTTTAAATGACTTCAAGGACTTATGTTAAAGAAAAACCAGAGCTGGACAGTAGTTAAAGCTGTAATAACAGATTTTACTCTGGAACCATTGGAACAGGGGAAGAGAGACCTCGGTGTAGAACTGGGCTTGATTTTGAATACCACTGGGAAAAGTGGGATTTATAGCCAAGGAGCAAGGTTGGGGGGCGCAGTCAGTGGATGGAAAATTATTAAGAGGAAATATCAAGGATGCAGGGGGATTCTGGCTAACCTGGCCTAACAGGATTCTTGCCGAAGGCAGCCAAGGGGGATCAGACATCACGTCGCTGGAGGGAGGAAGGAGGGTGAGGAACCCAATCAGGCAGCGAAGTGATCAGATATGGAGGGTGGGAAACTGGCTAAGTCAACCTCGAGGGATTCTTGCTGAAGTTGGGTGATGTAAAGATGGGATGGAAATCCGAAAGGCAAGGCCTTGTCGGGAAGATTGAGAAGAGCCTGACGAAAGTTTGGTCAAGGAGAGATTCTTCATCTCCTAAACAACTGTGCACAGTGGTCCGTTTATTCAGGTGGAAAAGGAAGGAGCATGAGTCCTCCTGGGAAATGGAAAAAAAAATCCAGGATTCAGGCTGAATGTGTTGTCATGATATTAGAGAATTAAATGGCGGCATCCAGTGGGAAGCTGGATGGTCCGTCCAGCGGGAGGGTCAGAATAGCAGACGTGCACTGGGTGTGTAGGTGACATTTAACTCTTGCACCTGGGTGAGATCCCCTAAACTGTAGGTGCAGACTGAAGAGAGCCAAGGCAGGGCCCCTTGTTGGGGCGCATATGAGAGGCGGCCGAGCGATGCTTCTCTCTCATATCTATGTTACTCTCCCTCGCTCTCCTTTCCCTCCCTCCTAAAAATAAATACACAAAATCTTTTTTAAAAAGGGTTATTATAAGTGCTGTGTTTTAATAATTCTTGAGTAAAATTGTTATACCCAAAACTAGAATATAAAAAGTCATTGCAAAGGTCCATTGGAGACATCTAGAAAGAATTGAGAGTGAACCCTAGGTCAGTGAAGGAAGGATTTAATAAAACCCAAGGTGAACAAATTAAATTATTTAAAATTTGTTGAAGAGTTGAGACAGAAAAGATTTGGGAATTTGCAAAGAGAAGCTATGGTAGAGGAAGTGAAGGGCAGAGAGAAAACTAAACATTGTGTGTGCCAGACTCTCTGATGGGGTTCAAGAGAGAGGAAGTTGGAGTCAGGACTGGGCAAGGAAACATTAAGAGGCCCAAAAGTGGGGACCTTGCAAAGTGGATGCAAAAATAATGAGTTGTCCTCTTTGAGTGGAAAGGTCTTTCCGAGCAGCAGGTAAGTCCAGAAAGGCATTTGGGGGCCCGACTGTGAAGGACTTTGAAAATCACACTGAAGACGATCTTTTGCCTTTAGGAAACTATAATATGTGGGCCCTCTTTGTGGCCCTGGAGCAGCCCTCCCAGCCAGGCTCAGCCCAGTCCTGACCCTGGTACGGCCACTCCCTCCGGCTGCACTGGCTGGCTTTCCTAGGGAAACGTTCCCTAGATGGAGAAGGTCCGTAGCCAATGTTGACATGTTTGAACTTAATATTGACATGAATGTTGACTTAATAATTATTTGGCCAACAAATAATTATTAAGCACCTACTCCATGAAAGGTACTTTTCTAAATGTTTGGAGATAAAATAATAGACCAAAAAAAACCTACCCTTGTGGAACTTACAGTCTAGTAAGGAAGTCAGACCATAAATGAGATAAATAAAATATATAGTAAAATATATATTATGTAGAGAAACTGCTAGCTAAGGAGAAAAATATAAGTTGGGAAAGGAGCCATGAAGTGTTGGGGGTGGGGGGGTTAAAATTTAAAAGGTTAGGGAAGGCCTCACAGAGAGAAGAGAATTTTTGAGTCACAAAGGATTTGACAGGATTCCAAGAGCCAAGAGCCATGCAGGGGTGTGGGGGGAGGGGTGGGGAGCAGCAAAGGGTGGAAGTGGAAAGAGGCAGAGCGGACCAGGAGGGCAGAGGAGGAGACACAGTTAGAGACGTAAAGGAGGCCGGCAAGGACTTTTTCTGAGAGAGATAAGGAGCCACAGGAAGACTCCGAGCAGAGGACTGCTGGCAGGTTCTCACAGGACCACGCTGGCTGCTCTGTAGAGAATAGACAGAAGGGACGCGAGGGAAGAGAACAAAAAACAAAAGAGATCGGGGTGGCTAGAAGCAGAGTGGTAGCCAGGGGGCAGTGAGAAGTGGGGAGAGATTCTGATATTCAGAAGTAGAGCCAGTAGGGTTTGCTGGCAAACTAGAGGAGGGCGTGAGAAGAGAGGGGTTAACGATGATACCTCCAAGGCTTTTGGTGTGTACAACCAGAAAAGTGAGTTTGCCATTAACCGAAGTGAGGAGAGCTGCAAAAGAGGCACATTAGGAGGGAACATCAGTAGCTCAGCCGAGACATTCTTTTTTGTCCTCCAATTAGAGGTGTTAGGTTGGCAGATACAGGGGCCTGGAGTTTAAGGGAGAAGTGTGTGCTCCATCAACATCTAGGTAGTAATTCATCAGGAGACCTTAGGACGAGGTCCCCTGGAGACTGAGAATGGACAGGCTAGAGGAGGGTTCGACACCAAGCCTTAACACACCCTCAGTATTTACAGGCCGGGACATGAGCAGGACCCAGCAAAGCAGGCTGAGCGGGAGTGGCTAGAAAGACTGGAGGAAAATCAGGTAGGTGTTGTGCCAGAATTGGTTCACGGAACCACATAAAATGAGTGAGAAATGACTATTGGAATCAATGCTGTGGAGGTCATGGAGGTCTGTGGTCACCTTGAGAAGGGCAGGTTCAGTGGAGTGGATTCAAGAGAGACCGGGCGGAGATATAAAATTGGAGAGAGTAAGTAGAAATTTCTTCAAGAATTTTGTTTTGATTGTTTTTCTTTTGTAAATGGATGGAAGGAAATGAGGCAATGGCTGAGGAGGGCATGGGGTTCAAAAGAGGTCTCCGCCTCCCCCCCAGGCTGGGATGTGTATATTAGCATGTATATATATGCTGATGGAAATGATCCAGTATGGAGAGGGAAAAAACGACAATGCAAGAAAGAGTCAGTGGAGGATGCTGGAAGTGTTTAATTGGTGTGGGGAGGGGGCAGTGTAGGGGCACCTAGTGAGGGGAATGATCAGAGAGCCAATTAGAGTTTTGCAGATCCCGGGGTTAAGGGTTAGGGAACAAAGTAACTGAAGAGATCTGGTAGATTGAGACAGGACGGGGATTGGAGGGAATGCAGGAGTCAAGGGAAGGATGACCTCAGAGTCGAAGAGCAGGCCCAATGGGAGTGAGGAAGACGGGATACAGTGATGAGAAGCTGTGATAAGGGAGATACATTGGTATCTAAGATTTCAAAGATGAAGCCATTTCCAGAGATAAGGTTCCAAGTGCCTCTGTTCATTGTGAGTGGAAATAAAGTTGGTCCACATGAATATCAAACATTGGACCACATGCCAGTTGCTGGCATAGCTGAGGGCTATACGGGAGTGACCCAGGAGACACATAGATGACTGTGACAAGGACAGGTAAAAGGTGCTAGAGCTGGATGGGATGAGCACAGGAGGCAGAGGGCCCGGGTACAGAGACCCTGGTGCCAGGCAGTGAGCTTCCTGTCCCTGGAAGGGACCAAGAAGACACTGGTGACACTTGAGGATTTTAAAAAATGAAATCTTGAATTTAAAGTTTTAGGTTCTCCTGGCTGGTGTAGCTCAGTGGATTGAGCGTGGGCTGGGAACCAAAAGGTCCCAGTTCGATTCCCAGTTGGGGCACATGCCTGGGTTGCAGACCAGGTCCCCAGTGAGGGCCATGTGAGAGGCAACCATACATTGCTCTTTCTCCCTCCCTTCTCCTCTCTCTAAAAAGAAATAAATAAAATATTTTAAAGTTTTAGGTTCATCTGTAGGAGACTATGAGAAGAGAACTTTAAATCATAAGTTTGATACTATGGCCCTGGTGGATGTAGCTCAATGGATTGAGCGTGGGCTGCAAACCAAAGGATTGTAGGTTCGATTCCCAGTCAGGGCACATGCCTGGGTTGTGGGCCAGGTCCCCAGTGGGGTGGGGAGGCACGTGAGAGGCAACCATTGATATTTCTCTCCCTCTCTCCTTCCCTTTCCCTCTCTCTAAATAAAAATTTTAAGATAAAATTTTTTTAAAAGTTTGATATTATGATAATTAGATTTTCTGTATATATTAGAATTCTAACTTATTCCATAAAACTTCTTTTTCCAGTAGAGTGAACTTTACCTTGCTCAGGGTCAGTAAGTTTGTAATATCCATTCTCTCCCAGTTTTCTCAAAAGCACCCCAGTGGCCTGTACACTCTGGCACTTATATGCAGGCATGGAAATAATTATTGGATTAAATGGTGAATTACAAATTTCCTGTTCTTGAGTTTAATGTAAAAAATCTTTTTAAGATTTATTTATTTTTAGACAGAGGGGAAGGGAGGGAGAGAACTATCAATGTGTGGTTGCCTCTCACATGCCCCCTACTGGGGACCTGGCGAGCAACCCAGGCATGTGCCTTGACTGGGAGTTGAACCAGTGACCCTTCGGTCCGCAGGCCAGTGCTCAATCCACTGAGCCACACCAGCCAAGTCTCTTTAGCACCATTAAACATAAATGACGATTTACTCTGTAGCTTGGACTCATCAACTAATAAACATCGAATGTGGGTAATCCATAACAACAGGGGATTGTTTTTTTAATATTCCAGCCTGGTTCTTGCTCATCCCCTGAAATTATGAATGAGTAGGAGGTCACTGAGTACTGGCTGAATTTAGTAAGCAACATCAGTGTAAATAAAAGCGATAGTAATGTGTGTAAACTACAAAAAAAGTGTCAAGGAGAAATAGTTTTTAGATTGTGCAGTGCTATCGGAACATGTCTATCCCTGTCCTCTGTTTCAGAGAAATAACGATCCCCAAACATACTTAGAATATAAAGAAACAACTTTAAAAGCACACAGCTTATTTTTTCTTTTATTCAACACAGACTATTTTCTTCACTTTAGTAACATTTTTTCTCCTTATTCCCCAGGAATTTCATAAATATAATCACAAAGCCTTATAGATATTTGCTAGATTTTTTTTATTGTATTTACTGAGTATATCACATTGTTCAACAGTAAAATGATTACAAAGCTCTTTTCATTCAAAAGATTTTGGTTATATATTAAATTATACATTATAAAAATCGATGATAAATTATACTCTTTAAACAGAAATATTTTTAAAAGGCACACACTAAAATACCACATGCTGATCAAATCTAACATAATCACTTCACACGGTGATCTACATTTAAACAACTATTGCGCCCAAATGGCATTCTGTATATAGAGAGAGAAGCAGAGCTGCACCGTGGGTACAGCATGCTCTTGGAACAATCTGGTTTTGATGTCTAAGATAAAGCATGTTTTTTCTAAATCTGAAAACATGCAAAATAATTTAAAAATTACTTTTCAGATAAATATTAAAATAAGTTGGCATGAAAAAGGTCATATAATACTAGGAAATACTTAAAATATCTAAGCTCTCCCTTAATAATACTGCAGGGCTCAGTCTGTGGTAGCTGAAACTTTCAGGCTCAAATAAACAAACTGGCAGGAGAACAAACTGACAGAATGCAAATTTACCAAGCATTGTGCTTGTCCAATCTTAGATTTCTCAAACCACAATATATTAACAGTTACATCAGAAGTTATTTTTAAAGGGCTATTCAATTTCACTCTACTGTCACTTCTGATTAAGAAGCCCCCATTCTCCCTTCCACATACAACTCATGTTACCAGCAGAAAGGCACTCTCGGTTAACAGAGAATCCAATAAACTCTAGGAGATTCTGAACGTATGGTCTTCCTCATTAGGAAAATGATAGTGTGTACCGCCATTTGTCTGATTTATATTTATCAAATCCTCATAAAACAAAGTTAAGGCAAAGTCTACAAAAAACAGCAGGATTCAATAAAAACCTGCGGTCCCCACTTCATCTGATCGTACAAGCAGGCCCGTTAGGACTCAGCAATCCACCCGGAATTGGGGCGGACGGTTCCGATGTCACAGTCACATGGCCACAGCCATGATGCTGGACCGAAGCGTCCCTGCTAAACCAGAGGTCTGGGATGCGCTGACACTGACTCAGAGTCCTTACCGACTTAAGTCTTCAGGTCCAATCTGAAGGATGAACAATGATACTTTCAGTGTGAATTTTCTTTAAAAAATGAAACTCATTATCCAAGTTTTAAGAGTGATGACTCCCAGAACTCTGATTTTAGCCTGAAAAAATACCTTGAAATATCTAAAGTTATTTTGTAAATATGTAATTGTATAGCAAAATATACATTTTTTTACATACCCTCAGAGTTACAGAATGCTTTTAGTATCTACAACTCAGTGCTAGAAACACTGACCAGAGAAGTCTGGAGGCTGTGCTCGTCCTCACGTTCCCACCTGGTGGTCATTTTCTCTGACGCTGCCCACTTTAAAGCCTTGTGTGTTTACAGAAGCCACATACCCCGAAGTAGGTATCGGAACTCAGTGCCTGCCTTATAGATACAGTGATTTCCTCAGATGCACACACAAAATGCAACACCCACAATACTGCTGGAACTCACATTTCCTGTTGTGTTAGATACACTTTAAAAGAAAAAATAATTTTGAAAGAAGCATGAAATTTAGCACCAATCTTGATTGAATCTTTCTTTGGTAGGGGGAGAAAAAGGCACCAAAACCACAGTCAGTCCATAGCCGGGGGTCACAATACACCACTCTCAACACCGAGCCCTCGGTCCCTGAAATAACAGGCAATGCAGGCTGTGCCCTGGAAGGCCCGTCTGCCCTTCCATTCCTATGACGCACTCCAGTCAGAATGCGTTACAGAACACTGCAGAAAGGGGAGGTCACAGTAGGAAAGGCTTGTGTTTGCACACATTTAAAATACTTTTAAAATCCACTCTTTCAATAACTGATAGATACTGGAAAGTATCATCTGGTAAAGAATAAAAGTCATACAGGGCGGGGCAAAGGTAAGTTCACAGTCAAGTACACGAAGCACAGAGTTCATTCTTTCTTGTATTATTATTTATTATTACATTATTTTCTATATGAACAATGACACACCTACTTTTGCCGTGCTCCGTATATTAGAGGCCTCAAAATAGTATTACAGGCCTAACTTGATTTTTTAACGTTATTTTATATGGATAGTTCCTCTCATTTACATGCTCGGTGACATTCAACTCCAGAATGCTCTTCTTACAGAACTGATATTGAAAGGCTAGAAACATCTTTAATTAAGTTGGGAACTTGTGGGTTAACCTCTGCACTAAAAACACAGTCAACAACAGCATTTTCAAAAACTCCAGAGACAAAAAATGACCACTAGAACAAGAGAGCCTTTTATAGAAGTTCAATGTGTAAGCGATAAAGTTAAGGCACAAGCACACAATCCATCGTCACTGACCATCCGCCATCCCGCCAAGGAAAACACAAACGAAAACAAAACCTCATCGTCAAGCTGCCCGTACAACTGGAAAAGCTACTGGCAAAGCATTTTAGTAAGTGTTCATTATCACACACAGATCTTTCCTTTGCTAGATTATCTGCAGACCACATAAGTTAATGCTCGTTTTCTGTTCCTTTTATATCCTTTTCTCAGAACAAAGCGCTTAAGAAATTGTACTATTTTGACCCCCTTAGCTACTTGGGCTCCCTTGCCTGGCCATCCCAGAATCGCCGCCAGCTCCTGATTCAGCAAGGCTTTTAGTCGGACACTGAAAGCTGAGGTAGGTGCGCTATCATAGTCAAGTGAGTGTCATGGTCAAGTACTCAAGGTGTTACCTAATTCCCAGTATCTTTCCAACATACTAATAAAAGCTTAAACTCTTCCGTGTCATAAACGAGGTAGTCTTACATCTGTCAAGAAAATAATACCATGGGGGATTTCTGTGAATGTATAGGGGTCAAAATTAACATTTGCTACTTAAAAATTTATTAATTTAACAAAGAACTAGCTAAGGAAACTATGAGGCCCTAGATTTCAAGGTTTGGTTGAGTGATTCAAAAATGCGGAAACACTGTTCCACGGGTCTTTACTGTCTTAGAAGGAGCCATCTAAGTCCACATTTATGACACTTCAGTAGCTATGGTTCTAAGCTGTACTCTGGTCTCACACTTAGCTATGAGCCCCTGGCCCTTCATTCTTGAGCACTGTGACCTATCACTCCCAGCATATTTACAAAGCAAAGCATTAGTCTCCACCAGCAACTGAAACGATGAACGTGGGTTTTAGTCATGGTGTGTCCAGGAGCTGCCTGTCGTTGCTGCCCGCCTTGTGACCAATCCCTGGCCCCCGAACCGTTCTCTGACTCTAGACGGTTACTTTCCTTTTACCAAATCATCAGCGACAAAACAATCAGTGAGTGTAACATGAGCAGAATTAATGATTGTCAGTAAATTAGCAAGCATTCCTTCTATGGTACGCTCTTATTCCACACTACCACATCACTGTTATGAATGGCAAATTATCCTTTTGTTTTAGTAACAAAGCAAAAGGTTTGAATTTTTTAAAGAGTTAAACTATATGAATGGTGTATTTTTCTATTAGCCAAGACACCACTTGTCTTTCAAAATAAAAATTACTATAAATGTAAAAAGAAATAAAGTTCTCTTCCTTCTACTTTTCACATATTGGAAAAAAGCAATAATCTTTAATCTAATACAGAAATTCCTCCTTAATGTTTATGCCAGCAACAATAAAGTTTTCAGTGTTAGAAATTTCCAAAAGGGTTTAAATAAGTTTTAAATACTTATTTAAGTCATTTACATATTTAAAAATTGGAGCTAATTAGCTTATACTTTCCCTTTGTATTGCACCTCTAAACTCACCAAGTGTGAGCCGGCCTAAGGCAGGTTCACTGGGAACTGCATCCAAGGGGCTCCCTACATTCCACTCCACGGTGTGCTCTCAGGACTAAGATTTAGCGAAACTTTAAAGGAATAGGACAAAGTAAAAAATTATGCCCTCCAAAAATATGTATGCTAAGAACTTGTCAGTCTTTTCTCTCAAAGCATTTACCTTAAACATTTAAATAAAGTTTCATGTTAGCACAAAAGATGCCAATTATATGAAACTTAATACCCCCCCAAATTTCAATCACATGATTAAAAAAATTTCAATGTAGACCATTAGCACTCTCAGTTGAAAGCAGATTTTTGAAGGATATGGGGAAGAAAAGGGAAAAAGAATAAGGATGAAGATAATATGAAAGAAGACATGTTTACTTTACAATTAAGTGTACATTGACTTTAAAAGTGTGAAAAGTTGAAGCTAATAGAATTAAAGGTTTCTTCACACTTGGGCAGAGCCCATGTGATCATCCGCAAACAGGTAACATATGGATTGGGAAACACAAATGAATAGAATTGGAAGCTTAATGCAATCACTATGCAATTTTCAGTGAAAATCACAAGTTTTGTAGTAGGGCTATGGACTAGGTAGGCATTGCAACTGCGATCAAAGTGATTTATAAACTTTGAATAAAGTATCAATAACCTGAAATAGATGGATCGCAACAATATCCACTGCAATAAAATTTGACCAAACCTTTTCTGGAATATCCTTGGGCATCAGTTACCTATGCATCGGATCCAGCATTTCTGCAGAGAGGAGCACTAATTGTTCCCCTTTTTATGTCACCGTGGGCCTCAAATGCAAGAAACTTGTGACTGTGAGAACTTGAGGAGTCCTGTCAGAACCGGGATGATGAGCTGGAAAGCAGAGTTCTATTATTTTCCTCTCAAAAAAGTGTCTGAATTCAACTAAAAAAAAATTAAGCTCATCCAAAACTCTGTTCAGAATTAGAAATAATTTACTTTGATGGAAAGGTTAATATTTCTGTGTCTGAAACATGAATCTTTATGGATATTAGTATTTTTCATTTTCTTAGTTTGTAGAACTTTTAGAACTTTAGACTTTTAGAATTTTTTGTACCAAACAACATATTACTAAATATGCATTTTATGGAATTAAGCATTTTACGGAATTTAGCATTTTACCTTTTACTTTTTCTTTTTAACTTTATACTATTACAGCACAGTACTCTCCATATGAGTACATTATAATAGAGCTTTTTTGGTATTATAGTTCCTGGTTGACTCATTCCATTGGACTGAAAACTACATATATGTGATAGTATATGTGTAATAGTCTGAGATTTAATTTTTATTATAAATACTTAAGTAAGTCACTTTGCTCTTTTATTATGAAAACTAACAAAGCAAGATCAAGTCTTCGAGTTTCAGATTATTATCTCTCCCCTCTAAAAGCAGCCAAATTTGGAAAGGAAAAGCACTTTGGAAGCCTTTACTGAGTAAATATTCTACTTTAGAATTATTCTTTCTGTAAACTTAGGGGTAGGTGAGTCTTAGGAGTCCCAGGCAGGTTTTACAATTGGTCTTAGTTACATGTTCTTACCTATCTCAAAAGCACTTCTGATTGCTCAAAAGCAACGAGGAAGTGATGTTTTTATAACGAAGCATGAATAAATAAAAAACCTGATAATGTATCACATCATTTCTAAGTCATTTTCTAAAAGTTTAAAATAAGAATATAAAAGGGCGGTATGATCAAATGTAGATTTTTGTTTGTTTGTTTGCAATAGAACCTTCCAAAAAACAAATGACCTCAGTCCCCTAAATATGAAATATGGAAATATCGGAAACGGAAAGTTGCTGAGTGTTTCCACAATCAAAATTATTTAAAATCCTACTAAAAATCATTCCAAATTCAATGTTTATAAAGATTGCAGATAGGAAAGTTGACACTGACAGGAAAGTTACTGGGTTTTCTGGCTGTGTAATTAACAGCCGCACGGCCCCCCAGCCTCCAGTGTGCCGGCGCCTCTCCGGTCCCTAAGCTACAAACCCACCCGCTTTCCGGTATCCTCTCCTTAGCTAGAGGCAAGGAGTGGAAGCAGGAATGCTTTGCCTTTCAGAAACAACAGGAGCTCCTTACAGGGAATTTAGAAACAGGTGGAGCCTGGAGGTGCCTTAGAAAAGGGCAACATTCTTTCCAGGTGAAAAAGCTACATTTGAGGAAAATCTAATATAGATCTACATTTAGGATTTAAATATATTTGCATACTATTAACTTTTAAAGACTTAGATAAGGAACAAAAATGTTCTGAAGTATAATTCCAGGGATTGGGAATGTGTCTTATTTTTTTATAGATGAGTACAGGTCATAACGTGACTTGGGTTTTAATTTTAGGTCCTTAAAACGCTAACAGCTTTCTTACAATTGTCTGTGTGTAAACAGGAAAAAGTACCGGGAACGTTAATGGGGAACACACTAGGAAAAATACACGTGAATGCAAATTTCTACCAGAAAGTCTTGGAAATGTAGTTGTTCCTCCTCACAAAAGCCTTTAACCTTTCGAGACCCACTGTTTTCATAAACCGATGTGAGCAACTGTGTCATCAGAAATAGATACAAAGGTTTCCCCCCCGGTGCCCCCGAGGCTGCAACCCGACGGCACGCTCAGTAAGATTTTGTTTAAATATCAGGTCTTAGTGCTAACACTTTCAGAAGTCAGAAAAATTCTACATTAAAATTGCCACAGTGTCTTTCATTCATTCTATTTTACTTTATTGTCACAATTGAAACAAATTCAGAAATTTGGGATGTTTCTGGCTACTTGAGTAAAACACACTGCAAACCCAAAGGGAGTAAACATAAATGGAAGAAATACCTGATTTTTTAGCGGCTCTGCACATGCTGATTAGGGAAACATTGTTAGCATCTGCCCCAGGGGGGTCCTGACCCCAGAGCGCAGGAGGACTCGGGGCCACAGCCTGTTCAACAGGCAAGTGACTCTAACACAGACTCGAGGTTTACACAGATCTCCCATTACCTAAAATCCAGGCTTAAATTTTATAAAAAGCTTTCCAAATAGGAGAACAAATTAAATACAGATACCAGAACTAAAAACAGCATGTGAGACAACAAACAATATTTCCAGTCCTAACCAAACTGCAACCTTTTCAGTATAGCTTGAGGTATTTTTAAATATTTGTAGACACTAAATAGCATTCACAGTTTCCAAAGCTGCTTTTTACTGAAACAGATTCAAATTCTCAGACTACTTGACTTCCAGTACACGTTTTCATGCACTAGAGCCTGCCCTCAGGCCCGTGGAAACATCAGACAGCTAGTCAGCGGCAGAAAATGGTTCTTACAGTAATAAGGGTTCTATTTCCCGTTATTGTGCTATTTTTAAGGTGTGATTAAAAAAATAAGAAATTTGCAATTCATATAAAAGGAAAACTTGCTTAAACTTCTGAAAGCAAGTCCAGTCTGGTGGAGGTATGTAAGGCATTAAATAACAGAGTCAGATTCCTTTTTTAAGATTCCAGATGAACTTGACAGCAGCGAGTTCTGGTTCTCCAGCATTTTCTCCGTCTTTTCTCCTCCAGCGGTTATACTTATCTCTCTCTGCTTCTTACTGTGGATCCACGGGATAAAACAGAGGACAGCTCCTCCAATCAGGGGGGGGATTCCGGCCAGGTAGAACGACACATCATAGGAACCCAGCTTGTCCCGAAGTAACCCTGAGAAGGGAAAAAACTGTCACCAAGAGAGAACAAGTGTGGCCCTTAGGGGTCTCAGATCAGTCCCGCTGATGGCCTGCCTGCTCCCCACCTAATAACTTCATCTCGGTAGAACTAGGTCAAACGTCTCATATTACTAAACATTTTTGGGAAATGTGTCTGAAATATAAACCTTTTCTGATATGAGGAAGGAAAAGATCTCATATCTTTAACCTTGTCACAGACTACAAGATATTACATGGAAAAAATATTTGCAACCAAGCTCTGACTTTCTCAAAGCGCTTCGGAGGTCACCCAGGGCCACTCTGCCACACGGCGTCGGAAAAGCTGCCGCCACGCTGGAAACGGTCACACACACCTCAGTGTCGGCATTTCAAACCTTCCTTGGGTCCGTTTGTTTATAAAATAACATGAAATGATTCAAAATTATAATTTAAAATCATGAAAAATTTATAAATCTAAGTTAGGAGGAAAAGGGTGATTAAATACATTTTTTGAAAGATAACGAAGGTTTATCCTCACAAGAAGAAAATATGAGAACCGTCTGTGGCTCTCTAATAGATCCTTGAATTCTGCTTCTGAACACTGTTATTTAGCATACTCCTTATGTTTAATTCTAACCCAATCCAAATTTTAATTAGTTATCTTAATGTTTTTAAACGTATTAAACTTGTACTTTACAACCTCAGTTATGGGAAATGCCCAGGGAACACAACGCACTAAATGCCCGACCCTGCTGAGGGTCCGTCCAGTTAAGCACCGGCACGTTTAAAAAGGGTGCACCCATTCTGGGTGGAAACCTAAAAGATACAGTAAGTCTAAGTATGCGGTTCTGCTACCTTCTGACTCAGAATATTTCCTGCGTAACTGAACCCTTCACACTTACACACACTAACTATCTTGTCCGGCTATAATACTATGGCCCCCCAGAGCCTCCTGGTGAGCCAGGGGCTCTGTGCCGCCGGTTTCTGTATTGCTCTGCCTGCTTCGGACGTTTCCTGCTGCCTCCCTCATTCTTGGTCTGCCATCAGTCACTTCTAGCAGCAAACGCCATTCCTACCAAAGTGCTGCTTGTTGTCTCTGTGGACTTGGAACCCTAAAAAGTTAAGCTTGTAAGGTGTAAAAATAGTGTGACTGGTGGGGGAGAGGGGCGGGCTGGAGGGTCTCCTTCAGAGACTGCGCCTGGAGGACTTGAACTCTGTTTGGTCTGCGCAGCGGTGACGCCACATGATTGACTCACGACGGGTTCCCAATGGGCAGAGCTGCTAGAGATGTGTGGTTCTGTACGTGAGTGTGAACTGAGCCGGACTTTAACTGAGCCCTTCACCTGTCAGACGCAGATTTAAATTTTATCAAATCTTCTTACCATACTAAGTCACACTGGCACCCAAGGAACACTGGACACGAGACATCTTCACACTACCATTCAGAAGATTCCTGAAGGTGAACTTCACGTAACATAAAAGTAACTGCTTTAGCAGCATGCGGCACATTCACAGTGTCGTGCACCACCACTCTGTCTAGTTCCAAAATGCCTGCGTCTCACCAGAGAGTAACCGCACCCTCACTTCACAGTTGCTCTGTGACCCCCTCCCTCCAGCCCCCAGCAACCGCAGATCTGCTCTCTGCCTCCGAGGACTTACCTGCTCTGGAGATTTCACATCAACGGAATCGTGCCCTATGCGATATTTCGTATGTGGCTTTTTGTAGCACACAAAAACAAAAGACCAGTAACTAACGAATTATAGATTTTACATACAAGTGAGACACAGGACCTGTAGTAATAATGCTATGAATTCATGTAATTACTAGAGAATAATTACATTTACCTGCGATGGGCGGGCCCACAGTCATGGGTATAGACATGAATCCGAGCAGAAACCCAATTGCCTGAGAAACGTCCTGGGCGCCAACTAACTCGAAGGCAATCGGGGCCATAATTGAAATGAAGCATCCGTCGAAGAGGCCCATGATGAGGCAGACAGCGATGAGGGCCCCAAAGACATTACACAGGGGAATCATCATGGACATCAGACCAATGAAGAGGAAGGAGAGGACCTAGGACAGACACCACAGTGTCAACTCTACATTCAGGAAAAGTGAATCTTACAAGCACTGAGCAACACGTTTAGAACTTTTAAGCAGCTATGGGTCTGTTGCCTCCCGGCCCAGCTCCCCTTGATTGTATGTATGTAACGACTTCCGCAGTCATCCCTGAGTTCCCCTAGCGCTTTCCCAGCATTTCCTTCACGGAGGCGGCTTCGACCTTTTCATCTCAGGACGCACGTAAACTAATCACTAAAATCCTGTGGCGTGCCAAAAATATATTTGTTGCCAATCTGACCAAAACACAGGTGTAATTTTGATTCATACCAGACAGCTATTATTGTGTAAGATTATCAAATTTTAAAAAATGACAACGGCTAAGAGAAAAGAGGTCC
>PVJI01015549.1:0-41770 GCA_004026765.1 Micronycteris hirsuta
GTCAAGAATAAGGAAAGAATCTTACAAGCAGCAAGACAAAAGGAGACAGTTACCTACAAAGGAATCCCCATAAGACTGTCAGCGGATTTCTCAAAGGAGACCTTCCAAGCAAGAAGGGGCTGGAGAGAAAGATTTCAAATCATGAAAAGCAAGGACCTACAACCAAGAATAATCTATCCAGCAAAACTTTCATTTAGAATGGAAGGGCAGATAAAGTGCTTCTCAGATAAGGTCAAGTTCAAGGAGTACATCATCATGCAGCCTCTACTATATGAAATGTTAAAAAGTTTCATATGAGGACTCAGGAGCGAAGGCACAGAGGCCAGATCAGCTACCGGGGAATTCAGATCAGTCACAGCCAAGACGCTTGTGAGGTAAGCAAGCAAAATACAACCAGAGAAACAAAATAGAACCAGAGACAATGAACTTTAGAACATTCTGGCAGTAACCAGAGGGGAGGGGGAAGGGGAGAAGGGGGACAAGGGTATTCAGGAACTGCTATAAAGGACACATGGACAAAACCAAGGGGGAAGGTGGAAGCAAGGGAGGGAGGTGGGTTTGCCTGGGGTGGGGTGGGGGGAGGGTAAATGCAGACAACTGTAATTGAACAACAATAAAATAATTAAAAAGAAAAAAGAATATGTGGTGGAAAGTGTGTCTCAAAAAAAAAAGTACTCATTTGTTTAAATTGTGATGCTTTAAAAAAATTAATTGTGGTAAAATACGTGTAACAGTTACTATTTTAACCATTTTCAAGTGTACAGTTCATGGTATTAAGTGCTTTCACTATACTGTGCAACTGTCACCACCATCTGTCTCCAAAACTTTTCATCTTTTAAAGCTGAAACACTTAACCCATTTGTCACTAATTCCCCATAACCTCCTCTTCCCAGGTCCTGGCAAACACTTTTCTGCTTTCTGTCTTTATTAATTTGACATGTAAGTGGAATCATACAGTGAGTTCTTTTGTGACTGGCTTATTTCGTTAGCATATGCCATCAAGGTTCATCTGTGTTGTAACATGTGTCAGGCTTTCCTTCCTTTGTAAGCCTGGGTAATATTTCATTGTATGTAAATACTACATTTTGTTCATCTGCTTATCTGTTGGTGGACATTTGGGTGGCTTCCCATAATGGTTTTTCTTTATCTGTATAGCACCCTTGTAGTTACTGTACCTAGTCATGATCGTTTGCTAGTCTGTAGCTGTTTTTCAATGCAGTAACCATTAGCCCCACATGGCTTTTAAATTTTTAATTAAATAAGATTTAAAACTTAATTCTTGAGTCAGTCTAGCCACATTTTAAGTAGCCACATGTGCCTAGTGGCTGTCATATCGAACAGCATCGATATATAGAACATTCCCATCATGGCAGAAAGTTCTCTTGAATACTGCTGGATAGTAAATGCTCAGGTCTATATTTCAGTACCTTTGAATTTAGAGAAGACAGAAGTGTCCTTTGTGGGCTGTAGAAATTATTTACATTTGAATAAATTAGTTTTGTTTAGAAAGTAATTATGTCTGTTTAAAGATGTTTTTGCAGTGAGCCCAGAGGGTTTTGTTTACATTCTGACTAGAAAATGTTAAAATACTTTGTAGTGTGTGAATTTTAAATTAATTGGTTTTCAAGTGAAGTGAATGATAGTCAATGTCTTAGAAGTTAATATATTAAAAATGTATAAATCTTTGTATATATTTGTATGCATCAAAGATTTACAGAAAACAGTTTTGAATTTGAAGTCGTAGTTTATATCCATCATTCTTTTAGAGGCAGATGTGTTAAATTACATTCTTTTTTAGGAGTTGGAGTTTGATCTCAGGTGTAGAAAACAGCAAATGATGATAGTAGTAATTTGGCCAGTTTTTCATGTTGAGATCTTTAAAACAACTAACCCAAGGAATTCTGTATTCTTTTTTAAAATTAATTTTATTTTTATTGATAAGTACTTGATATATAATATTGTATTAGTTTTAGATATACAACATAATGATTGGAAATGTGTATATATTGTGAAATGATCACCACAATAAGTTTAATTAACATCATCACCCCACCTAGTTATAGATGTTTTTTCCTTTTAATGAGAACTTTTAAGATCTACTTTCTTAGCTACTTTCAAATATACTGTACAGTATCATTAGCTAGAAATTTTGTGTTCTTTAGCATTTTCACTACCACTGAAATTAGATGAAGTTGGGTTTTGTTTGTTTGTCGTCGTTCCCCCCACCCCAGCCCCCAGACAACCTCAAGTATCAGTTTTAGGGAACTGGAGGGGCAGGTGTAGTGTGTGTGTGTCTCTGTGTGTAGCATTTTCTTTATCATTTTGGATCGATTGTATGCTTTTACAAATACCAATTTGTTAACCTGTCTTTTAAAATTACTTTTTAGAAGATACCACAAGATATTTTTAATGCTTAAGAGTTTTGAACCAGATGGCTATGTTGAGAAATTATTTTAACTTGTTGAATAATTACTTGAGCTTGAGAATTTATTTAAATCTAGCATTTTTAACTAATTATAAAAACTAAATTCCTTGAATATATTATTTGAAAGACTTTCAGCTAAAAGTATAAATTTCCTCATTTCTAAGAATAATGGTTTATGTAAATAAAAAAAAAAGAATAATGGTTTATGTATCTTTTTTAAATAGGAAATTGATCTAATCTCTTTTAAAAAGTATCTAATGAATTTTTCCATAACAAAACTTTTGACTGTTATTGCATTAATTTAAGAACAATGTTCAGTTTGAACGAATAGTAAGGGATAAAAAATTAACTTGTTTTTTCTGATCTTGTAGAAAGAGAAGGGAGTGATATTAATAATAATGAACTCTGGAATAGGCATCTTTTTAGGTTTAATTATTGGAGTTGAGCTACAAAAGGATACCAATTCATATTCCAGCTCTTTGTAAAACAGAAACTTTTGTTTTTCTGTTACTAACTTGGCTTTCTACAGTTATAATTAATGAGCCGGTGTAATAATGAGAAGTGGCTGAAAGCTGGAGAAAGTAATTTTTTAAATTTAGTATATATGTAGATACCATTAAAAAACCTTCAATAATCAAGATAGATTTAAATAAAATGATTTCTTTCCTCTTGCTTTAGATTTTTCTGTTATTCAAATAGCAGAAACAAATAACAAACATTGAGTTCAGGAAAACGTTACCAAATAAGAATTTTACAGTTCAGTATTTGCATACTAACATTTTATTCTTATCTGATATTTGCAGCAAGTTTTTGTGTCATATGTAGGCAAGGACATAATTCATTAATTTAGTCAATTGCCTACTGTATACCCACTATTGCAATCAAATAGAAGCAAATGAATTGATAGTATTGTGAAGCACCTTCATTTCAATACTCCATATAGAAACTTTTTTAAACTAATTTCAAAAATTGCATTATTAAGATATTTACTTGAGAGAGTCACCTTGACAGAAAATAGATTTTTATGATATAGATGTTGACAACTAGACACCAATAAAACTTCTAATTTAAAACCTTTCATTTTTATAAATAGAGCAGTTTACTTAAGGGCTGACATTGTTCACAGGATTATCAAAATGGAGCCAATTTTAAGTACACTGCTTACAGCTTTAGAAAACTGATCAAAATTAATCTTTATATTACTTAATAAAAAATAATTTTTAAATGTCCATGGAGTATGGCGGAGAGGTCACAACTAACGTTCCTTTCAAGGGTCTAGGCAAGTAGCATAAATCAGTGAAGCAGGGGAGTGTAATAGACATACATACATGGTGGGCTTGGCGTTGACAGGTAAGCAGATATGAAAGCATCTGTGGCACCCACTTCTCAGTTGTAGTCATTTGTTTCCATGTGGGCCCTTATTGCCTTTTATTGGGAGATATGTTCTAAATTTTAAAATATTTGTTCAAATTCTTAACAGACTTAACAAAGTAAGACTTATTTGTAGGACCATCTCTGCCACAACAGTAATGTCTTTATTCAATCAAGACATTACTCTATTGAATAAATATTGAAATGCCTATCATATTCAGGTACTTTGTTAAGAACTATAGTATACAAAGAAACATTGGACATGGCGACTATCTGTTAGAGCAATTTTGTTCAGTAATGTACATCCTGGGATGATAGAAATGTTGTATGTCCTTTCAGTAACTATCCAATAGGATAGCCCTAGCCACATGTGAATTGGGGCTAGTGCAACTGGGGAACTGATTTTTTTAGTTTAATATAAATTTAAATATACACAGCTACATGTGGTTAGTAACTACTGGACTGACAGTGGCCCTCTAGAAACTAAATTCAGTTGCTAAAACAACCATGAGAAGTTACCGGTTCAAGATTTAAATTACATTTCAGAACTGCAAAGGAAGGGATGGCTTGAAATCACAAGTAATTTTTAAGTGAGTTGTACAGATAGTTGCTATAGGATTTCAGAGGAGGGAGTGGTCACTTCAAGAGAAGCTTTAGAGAGGAGGTGAAGTTAACCTGGCTGGAGGGATAGGTAGATTTTTTTTTTTTACTTTTTTATTTTTTAATTTAATTCCATTTTTTTTACTCTTTTTTTAATTGATATTTGAATACAGTTGTCTCCATTTTCCTACCACCATTTTCCCCAACCCTACCCACTCCTACCTCCCACCCTCAATCCCACCCTGCCTTGGCTCTGTCCATGGGTCCCTCACATGTGTTCATTTATGTCCCTTTCCCTTCTTTCCCATGTTATTTCCCTCTTCCCTCCGCTCTGGTTACTGTCAGTTCATTGTTGATTTCAGTGTCTCTGGCCATATTTTACTTGCCAGTTTTTTTAATTAGGTTCCACTTATAGGTGAGATAATATGGTATTTGTCTTTCACCACCTGGCTTACTTCACTTAGCATAATACTTTTCAATTCCATCCATGTCGTCATGAAGGGTAGGAGCTCCTTCTTTCTTCCTGCTGCATGGTATTCCATTGTGTAAATGTACCATAGTTTATTGATAGGTAGAATTTTATTAAGAGGAAAAGATGTTGTAGGAGAGTGGGATAAATGGAACCAAATGCACGTAGGCAGGAAAAATTAATGAAAACTTTCTATTTTTTCATTCAGAAAGCTGCCCCAAATTATGTCCTTTTTGTTTTTTCCTTATTTGACAGGCAAATCATTTAACAATTGAAAATGGCCTTGATGTTATTGCTGGTTCTAAACTTTGGTCAACAGCTTGAAAAATAAGGCATTGAGCTATTTTTAGTCTTTGAGGTAAACAGCCAAAAAAGATAGAAAGAATGAAACTTTTTAAAAATAGCTTTACTTTATATTATAGTTACTTTTTCCTTGGAGTATGCATATTTTACCACTGAAAAGTTTTTTAGTCAGTTATATATTTTCTTTGTTATGGTGAAAGATAATTTAACTCACAGAGCTATAAGGGAAAGCAAATGAAAGCTCTGAAGTGTACAGTTTTCACGACGTATCCTCATTTAAGTTGAAAACTTTTTCTGTTTAATAGATGCTGGATCTTTTCTTTGGGGGAATTACATTGAAATCACAGTATGGTGTTTGAAGTATTTTGTATTCTGTTTATTCATATGCCAATTTAAAGGAATGACTTCTTTATAGTTTAGCCAGGGAAATCTTTGGCTAATGATGCCTTGATATTTTGTGTAAAAAAATATTTTATGAATTAAAATATACTAAAGTCCCTGTCAAAAAATTTTTTATGAGTTAAGAACATTTCCTTCATTACCTTGTATTAAAATAGCAGTACCTCTTACCCTACCTTCCACACCCCTATTCCCTCCTCTGCTTCCTTGGTTTACTAGTATAGATTAAATGAAATAAAACACTTATTATTTATGTGGCTGATACTTGATGAACACTCAGGAAATATTCTTGCGTAACCTTCGCATTCATGGTGAACAACCAGATTCTTGTCTATTAAAATTTATAGTGAGAGATACTTTTAAAGTGGTGATTATTTTAATTTATATTAATAATATGTTACCACATTCATGTATTACAGTAAAGTCTAAAGTGTACAAATAGTTTTATAATTTAAAGCACTATTTTATCATTAAAATTATCGTTATTTTAATTACCAGTTATTGAACACTTGTTATGTGACAGAAATCTGCTGATCATCTCACCCTTTTTATTTTACTAATCTTCAGAACAACCCTAAGAGATATTGGTTTATTTTTTTCATTTACATGTCAATAGAAGACTAAGGCATAGAGAAATAACATTACTTGCTTGTGTTAAATAGCAAGTTAGACCAAATGGATTTTGAAACTAGGTCTAAATCCAAGCCAATGCTGATTTCACTATATATTTTATGTTTTAATATTTTAAATGGTTATAAGGGTTTATTGTTGAATTTTGTAATAAACATTTTCCCTATCACAGTAGGTGATTTGATTTATTATTGAGTTCTGGGAATAACATAATGTGATAAAAAGCAAAGGCTCCTAGTCTATAGATTCATAAAATATTAATTGAAATTAGTGTTGTATCTGTTTAGCCTAATCTCATTTTATAAATGAAAAAATGAGACCCAGAAAGGTTAAGTGATTTGTCTGCCATCATCACTAAGTAAGGGAACTGGGACTAGAACCATGATGTTCTAACTCTAGAGTACGGTTTTTTGTCGCGAATTCTGTCCAGGATTCGTATGCCATGGCAGCATGTAAATAATTTTACATGTAATATACTGGACTAGAAATTCCAGGACCACGCGTCCCCTCCATTATCATCTTGGAGAGGTCCCAAGCCGAATGTCAACCAGCTTTTTATTGCTGTTTCTCAGGCACTTTACATCTGAATGGTCTTCATTAACTATGCATGGATTGTAGATTTACATTAGGTGGTAGACACCCAAGATGGCGCATCAAGAGGATAGATATGCAAATAGAAAGACAATAGGCTTGGGCTGACTCACTGGTCTGAGGAAGCTAGGCATTCATTAGCATAAGTTCTTTTGATTCAGGGAGAGAGAGGTCCCAGCAAGAGCAAGTCTTAAATCTAAGAAATATGCCATCCTGATTTATCCACAGGAAATTCCGCTGTCACACACGTGGGTCCTGCTTGCCATCCTATGTTCCACGAGAGTCCATGCTCCCTTAGACGTGAAACATTAGAACTACAGTTCCCATGGTGGGATGCATGAATTTCCTTTAGTTTTTAATGAACACCCTTGAATTTAATAAAAGGAAAATGTAATCATATATACAGCAAGGAAATGACAGAACTATAGTTTTTTCTTTTTTAAAAAATCCACCTTTATTGAGATATAATTGACATACAGTAAACTGCATGTATTTAAAATATATAATTTGATAAGATTTGACGTACCTCTGTAGTGGTGAAACTATTAATTGCAGTCAACATAGTGAACAAATCTCTTACCCCAAAAGTTTCTTTATTTCTCTTTGTAATCTTACGCTCTTGCCATTACCCTTTGATGCCCAATTCCTAGTCTGCCAGTTGCTGCTTTCTGTAACTATAGATTCATTTACATTTTCTAGAGTTTTACATGGATGGAATCTTACAGTATGTACTTTTTTTTTTTTGCTTAGCTTTCACTCTACCTAACGGTTTTGAGATTCCACCATGCTGTTGGATGTATCAAGTTTGTTCCATTTTATTGCTGAGTAATATTCCATTGCATGGATATGGTATAATTTGTTTATCCATCTACCTGTTCATGGATATATGGGTTCTTGCCAGGTTTTTTACCTATTACAAATAAAGCTTCTGTGAATATTCATGTTACAAGTTTTTTTTTAAAGTAATAGATTTATGCGTCCATTATTCTTGGATAAATGCCTAGGAGAGGAATAGTTTATTTTGGTATGAAAAGGATGTCATTGTTTTAATTGCATCTTTCTTATTATAGCAGAGTATATTGTCATTTGTTTATTGTACTATTCTGAATTCTTTTTCTATTAATTACCTGATTGCACTTTTCTAACCTAAATATTGAGGGAAAGCAACTCCAATATTTAATATTTCTTTATCCCAGAGTGCTCTAGACAATGGCCAAAGTAATCCATGCATAACTCATATTTGAATTACTATGTACTTGGGTCTATAATTGTTCTTACATTTTTCTTTTGATGCATTTTTTACTTATTTTGTGTATTTGAAGAAAAGCCAGCCTCTTGGACAGTATTAAATAGTACGTGGGAACAAAACTGCCATTTGGTTATGTACAATGTCATGGCTAACACCAATGCTGGTTGTCAACAAGGTGGGGGGACTGAAATTATTTATTTTAAATGTTTCCTTGATACATAATGCCTCAGTGACATTCTGTAGATCTGCAATGATAGTGTACCTGTTATACTCTTAACTATGATTTTTGTGGTTCAGCCTGTCTAACCTGTAGTTCTTGTGTTATTGTGAATAGAAATAGGGAAACTAGTTACGGGTATTAACTAGATCTCTGTAGGTTTTTATCTAACTCCACCCATAATGAAATGTCATTTTATAAACTTTCATTTGGAGTAAAGAATAAGATAGCTGATAGTCTCAAGTGACTGTCTTCTTTTGGGGTGCTGTTTATACCAGGGGGAAAGTTGCTTCTTCATTTTGAAGTATGTGTCCTGATATATTGTGGTACAATAGCAAGTCATACGTCAAAATTACCAATTCTAAGCTGTGATTAAAATATAGTTTATTTTTTTAAATATTCAATCATTACAATGCTTCATCAATGGGGAATGAAGTATATTTCCAAATAAGTTAGTCTTAATGCTTTAAACATATAAAACATTGATGTTTAACATTCTCTTTGGAAATTACTTTCATGCAGTACATGTCACATTTTGCTGTCTGATTTACATAATATATACAGAAAATTGACTTTTTCTTGAAGTGTATAGTACCCATTCCTGTACCAAAGGTCCTAGTGGTTAGTATGGGGGTTTTCCTACTTTTTTTCTTGGGTACTACTTTTCGCTCAGTGTGTCAACTTTGAGCAACCATTTCTCCATTCATTCAACAAATGCTTACTCAGTACCTTCTGTGTTCAAATTGTAGTATTCTAGGACCTACTCATATAATAATGATCAGAATATTTATTAGTGATTAAATTTGCTTTATTCTCTCAGGGAACTTAAAATATGAAGGGGAAGATAGGTATTATGTACTATAATTATGCAAGAATATTGGAATTTTCAGGGGACCTTAGCCCATACTTTGAGAACTGTTAAAGTAGGATAATGAAGGGAGAAAAGCACACGATCCCAAATCATCATTAACGCAAAGGTTGTATATAGGACTCAAAATGGATGTAATGTAAACTTTGAGTTAAAATTAGAACCAATCACTCTTTTAAAGGGGAGGGGACAATTGAAATACACTTTAAAAACTTACTGTGGATCTTACAGCAAACCAGTGACAGAACCTTGAATACAACTTAGGCTTTCTAATTCATGATCTCTTTCTCTTTTTCTATTTTCTCTTTCTTTCTCTTTCTGTTTCTCTTGCTGTCTCCGTCTTCTCCCCTTCCCTCTCGTCTCCATTCACTTCAATATCCCACCTTAGTTTAATCATTTTAGATTTTTGGTTGTGAAATGTGCTTCTGTGTTGAAAGCAAGTGAGAAGAGCCTGAGATATGTACATGTTGTCTATTAAAATAGAGCTAATTTTAAACTACATGTTTGATTGAGATATCTTTTTTACCAATAGTAATTTTAGGAATATAAAATGTGAGATATGATTGGGCTGAAAAAAATGATTTCCATATTAATGAAATGATTAAATTGTAGGTGTTTATTACTTTGGATATACAATGTATTTTAATAAGAATCCCTTTAGGATGCTTCTAAGACACTTTACAATTGTAGAAATTGGATCATTTATACAGAGTGAGGCAAAAGAAGGTTTACAGTTATGAGTATGCAAAACACAGTTAAAACTGTTGTGATAATCATAACCTGCACGTCTTTTCCATACAACCTACTATAAATCTACTTCTGCCTCTTCTTCTATTGATCAGTAAAGTAGATGAACTCTTCACAAAAGTATAAGAGTAAAATGAGGTTTGAGGAATCATAATCAGACTTAGAAGGAACTGTATTTTATGTAATTTTCTTTTATTGCAATGTGGAAAAATTAGTTTTAACCTACTTCTTTTCCCTAAGCTTTTATAATTCTGCTAAGATAAGCAAGTGTTTATGCCACATTATTGGTTTAAAAGTATTTCTGTTTTATGTATATATGATATTTGATAGAAAAATCTTAAAAATTATCTTAAAAATTATCACATTTTTCTAATTAACTTGATCTGTAACTTTCAAACAAGTTATATTAAGTAGATATGTTTATGTGTACTTAGGTCTGAGCCACCAACTTTTAGGAAGATTGGCTTGATCCTAGTGTCATCAATGTCTGTAATAGGACTTTATACATAGAAGATATTTAATAAATTTTTGCTGAATAAAATGGTGATTAAAAATCAAGAATATATGCTAAGTTATAGGAGAGAGGAGATATCAGAGTCCCTATATGCCAAAAACTGAATTATCACTTATATCTGATCAGACTGTTGTAGGCTATCCCCACCCCTTCCCATGTATATTTTCATAGTATCTCATGGACTATCACTTTTGCAGGAATAATGTGTTTGCAGTTATAATTATTATATACTACTATAAAAATTTATCTAGAGAGCTAAGAATGCCATATTCTCTATTAAGAATGTAATGTGGATTATTCCTTTAGAGTGGTAATAACCAGGGTAAGATATAAATTACTAAAAGCATTATATTCATATACCATAAGATGTAAAGTATTTTAAATTAAGGTTGTAAATCAGAATCCATTTAAGATACCAAGTGCAAATTTCACTTGACTCTTAATACATTTGTGCCATTTTAATTTTTTATTCTGATATATTAATATTTGTGGACATCAGCTTTACAATATGGAAAAAATGATATATTACTAAAATGTAATTAAAAATTTAAAAACTTTAATTTGTAGGAATTATAAAAGAAGCTTGTATATTATGTTGAGCATAAATTTAAATACATACTTAATAATTCTTATATGTGGAACTATGCCCAGGATCATGGCATTTAAATTTTTAAATTCTTAACATGTTTTCAAGAAACTGTACTCTCAGAATAGAACAATTTTAAGAGGTTGAGAGGTTATTAGGTACCTTCAGCTGCAGTGTGAAATTCCAGACAGAGGCCTTTCATATATTAGATGATCTTGGAATTCTGCAGCCTTCTGCAACTACTTACCCAATAATAAAATTGAGTGTCTTACTATTAGATAGTTCTCTCCTTTAAAAATGTTTTTGTCATTCCTTTCTCTTTTTATTATATAATATTATAGGCATACCAAAAGGTGCATAGAGAGCCATAAAACAAGACACCATTCATTGTATTCAGCATCCAGCTAAAAAAACATTACGAGCATAATAGATTGAAGCCTCCTGGATATCTCTGACATTTCTTCCCCTCCTTATCCTCCACCCCAACTACTATATGGAATCTGGCATTTATCATTTCCACACCAGAAATAATTTCTTGATGAAATCTCTGGCTCTTGATAAAACTCTCATGGTAATTATACTGTGTGTGTGTGTGTGTGTGTGTGTGTATGTGTGTGTGTGTGTGTGTGAGAGAGAGAGAGTGAGAGAGAGAGAGAGAGAGAGATCAGCAGACATGAAAACCAACATGAAGGGCAATGGGAGCCTTGCATTTGTTTTCATACATAACATTTCTATCAAATTGTCAGCACTATAACATTTTATCACTCACTAGTTTTTAACTTGTTTCAACAGAGTCACTTGATTCTTTTATTATTTCTGTTTGTAAACAGCTATTACTTATCTTGCACTTGACTCATTAATTTTACTTCCTCAGGGACTTTTTTTGTATTGTCTGTATCAGGAGTCCCCAACCCCTGGCTACAGACCAGTATGGGACCTTGGCTTGTTAGGAACCAGGCCAACACAGCAGGAGGTGATCAAGCCCTTTGCTCGCAGTACCGCCTGAGCTCTGCCTCCTGTCTTCCCCTCCCATACCCCGCCCCCTCGCTCCACCTGTGGAGAAATTGTCTTCTGCAAAACAGGTCTGTGCTGCCAAAAAGATTGGAGACTGCTGGTCTATATAATTTCTTTGTTGACTTCCCCACCTCCTCTGAGTAACTGACAACTGCTTCCTGTTTCTTAACCTGACCAGTAAAATAAAACATTTAATGAGAGTCCTAAACCTGATTCCCTTCTCTCTGCCTTTCCCTGTCTCCCTTTCTCCCCACTTCCTTCCCTCCATGTCTGTCTAATCATACATTCATCTATCTGTTTATAATTTTATTGTATACTTTCCCATGACAAGAAAAGCATCTCTGGGCTTTTTTCCTTAATAAATAATATCTCTTTATTAAGCCCTGTCATTAATTATGCTTGAAATAGATATGCTACTATATTACCTATATTTTATTTATGCTTAGTTATTTAAAAAACATGTAACACTTTAGCACATTGGACGTTTTGTGATAAATCAGATCTGCTCTAAATTAACCCTGTGGAGGCCATGGCTGATCGGGGAGAGATACATATTCCTTTCTTAAATATTGTTGCATATATTGGGTGCATGAGTTCAAGGTCATGACTAGCTGAGCATTTGAATGTGACTAATGTTAAGCCATAACTTTTAAGCCGTCATTTTGGTTATAACACTTGTTTTATAAGGGTGTGTGATATTCAATAGTAAATTGTATCTGAGAGATGCCACAAACTCCAAAGTCAGTGCTGGTGTAGTTAGGTGCTGTGCATCCAAAATGAGCCACTTATCAAAATATTTTTGCAAGTGCTGTGAGAAGTATTTATGCCTTGAACATACCAATATTATTTGCTATGACTGTTACAAATGTTTTGCAAAGCCAACTATTAAAGATTGTGATTAATATTAAAGACATTTTTTTGCTGTATTTTTTAGCAATATCCATGTTTCCATCATTTGAAAAGAAAAATTTTTATTCTTTATGTTTTTATATTCCTTTGTTTAATAAATTCTAGATTGTAACTGAAAATAAATTAAAAGTCATGTATTTAGTATATAAATATAATAAATGCAAATTTGCAGTGTTTTTGAATTTTTCCACATTTCAGCAAATAATTAGTAATGAATGCATCTCTTAGATACATGTGACCTACGTAATTTTTTTGACCACAACCTTTGCAGGGTTAAGCATGACACAGAAGAATTTTAGCTTCATTTTTTCTTCATTTTGATATCCTACTATCCTTTGCCCACTTTTTGGCTATACTATTTAGCAATAATGATAATAATGTTGACTCTTCTGTTAATTGAATACATGAAAAATGCCAGAAACATGACAAATGATTTTAATTTAATCATTTATAGTCTTTTGAAACAAAATCTTTGTTCCTAATTGTTCTGGTGTGCTTGTAGGTTTCATTATTTTATTGGAGTCTTATGGGTTTCTGTTTTACAGAGTCTCTGTCTCTGCCTGTCACTTCCCACATGCCAGCCTCTATCTTCACAACCAGAATTTCCACATATTTCCAAAATGCCTCTAGGAGATGATAAAGCCTCTATTCAGAAGTTCTGGCTAAGGGAAATGACTTTTAGTTCACATTTAGAGAGGAAAGAAAATTACAATGTTTGAGTAGCCCTTTACATTTTTTTTTTCCACTTTGTTTTTAAAATTGTCAATTAATGTATTATGGTCACTATTAGGTGTATGAAACTGTTATCACTATTTCTTATATTAGGACAAAGAACACAAAACAGGGATTGTATATTATATATTTTGGTAGGTTCAGGAATGGGGGAAGTTCACAATGAAGAAGGTCCTGTGCTTTACCTTCACAGTATAAGAATAGAATCCAAGCACTGAGGAAGATTTGTTTCTTTGATCATTTGGAACTCTGCTTAATATAATTTTAGACGTTACTGAATTTTTTTAACATGGGTGATTTTGTACAAAGGTGTTCAAGGAAGTTAATTAATCAAGGTCTTATTGTATGCTTTTTTTATGAATATGATATATTTTCCTAAAAAGTCTTTTTTGTATGTCAGGCTCCTAATAAATAGCCGATAGCTAGAAGGTAACTAGTTAATGAAATGCTAGGCTTACATGGGTGCTTGGATGGACTTAGGGATCTGTGAACCACCTGAAACTTCCTGCCATTCTGTGTGTATATGTCTGTCTGTCTTGCACACATGGAACTCTCTGAGAATTCATTCTTTCATCAGGATCCCAGAGTAGATCTGTAATCTCTGCTCCCCACCCCCCACCCAACTCCACATACAGAAAAAAGTTTAAGAACCACTGCTAGGGGAAAATTAATAAAAATGGATCATTGGGATGGTGATTAGATGCTTCTAGAGTTATTGGTAGCTCTAGTCCTGTCACTTAATATTAAGCTCTCTAGTTTGTAACACTGACAAAGTAAAATTATTTCTCTTTTAAGCATATAAGGTTCTAAGAATTTACAGTGTAAACATAAAATAACAAAGGAAAATTAAGTAGTCATTAACAGGACAATTGCAAAATTTAGATTGTACTTACTGTGTAATTTTTTTCGGCACTTGAATAGGCATGTGACTTAATTGAAAAGAACAATGACTTGTGACTGAAAGACCTTTCCATGTTATAAATGCGAGGATTGTCTTGATTTCTGACTCTGGCTGTGTGTTTCCTAATACCTTCTCTTTCCTTTTGCCTGAAATTTTCTATAACTAGAAAAATTATGGGGGTTAGGTAGAGTTTTAGGTTTGGGTATGGGAAATTGCTTTTGTACCTGTGAAAGTTGAAGTACAGTCTTTATTTTAAAATTCCCTTAAATATAATTATTGATTAGCTATGGTATGCCAAACGCTGCTGAGGACACAGTATTGAACGAGACAGATCAATACTGCCTGTGCTCGTATAGAGCTTGCCTTATTTTCAAGTGGGAAAGACAGTGTGATAAGGAATGTGACAGGGGAAGTGTACAGGTACTATGGATCACCTCACAAGAGCATCTAAGCAATGATTGTAAATGATACTGTGTTTTAATTTTGATGTCCACATAGTCATTGTGAATACATAGAAGTACAGTTGATTTTCAAGTGTTCTATATCTTGTATTGCTAAAATCTTTAATTCCAGAAGTTTCTGGTAAACTTCTTGGAATTTCCTATGAAGATGATCATGTTATCTCCTAAAAGGGACAGTTTTATTTCTTCCTTTCTAATTTGTATACCTTATTGTCCTGTGGAAGTGGTTAAAATGCCTAACACTGTGTTGAATAAGAGTGCTGAGAGCAAATATCTTCATCCTGATCCTGATCTTAGGGGAAAGCATTTAGTCTTTCATCATTACAGATGATCTAGTTGTAAAGCAGATGCTCTTTATCAAGTTGAGGAAATTCTCCTCTATTCCTAGTTTACTGAGAGTTTTTAATCATGAGTGCCTGTCGAATTTTGTCATTTGCTATTTCTGCATCCGTTGGTATTATCATGTGATTCTTCATCTTTATCTATTAGCATGGTGAATTGTATTAATGGATTTTTGAATATTGAACCAGTCTTCCATATCTGGAATAAACCCTCCTGGGTTGTAATGTATAATTCTCTTCATTACTGGATTCAATTTGCTTATATTTTGTTGAGGATTTTTATATCTAAATTCATGGGAGAAATTCGTCTTTGTGTTCATTTCCCGTATCTGAGTAATATTGATCTCAAAAGGAGTTAAGAAGGAATCCCTCTTATTTTCTGGAACAAGTAGTATGATAGCTATAAGACTATTTAGATTATGAGTTTTTCATATTGGGTGAGTTTTGGTAGTTCTTTTCATCTAAGTTGTTGATTCATATGTGTAGATTTATTTTTAGTGTTCACTTATTCTTTCAGTGGCTGTAATATTTATAGTAAAATCACCTGTTTTATTCCTGATATTGTGTCTTTTCTTTTTATCTTTGTCAGTTATGCTAGGGGTTTACCAATTTTATTGATTTTAAAAAAAACCAACTTCGGTTTCATTGGAGGTGGCGGTTTAACTACATCCCACAAGTTTTGATACATTGTATTTTCATTTTTATTCAATTCTTTGGTTTTTTTTTTTTTTTTTTAATTTTTAATTCCCCTTTGAACCATGGGTTATTTAGAAGTGTGTTTTTAAATTCCTAAGTGTTTGGAAGTTTTCTTACTGACTTTCTATTATTGACTAGTTTGATTCCTTTATGGTCAATGAACACACTCTGTATGTTTCAGTTCTTTTAAATTTATTTAATTTTGTTTTATGACCCAGGTTCAGGGCGAATGTTTCATGAGTGCTTAAACAGAATAAGTATTCTGTTCTTGTTAAGTGGAATGTTCTATAAATGTTTATTAAAGCCTCTTTTTGATGGTGGTATTTATTTCTTGTCTGCTTGCTGATTTTCTCTCTGGTGATAGTTCTCTCTTGCTGAGAGAGGAGTCTTGAAGTCCCCAACTATAATTGTATATTTTTCTGTTTTTTTCTCTCTCTGTTTTATCAGTTTTTGTTTCTCTATTTTGTGTTTCTGTTGTTTCCACACTTAGGATTGCTATGTCTTTTTTTTGGATGGATCCTTTTATCATTTTTTTAAAATATTACTTTATTGTTCTTCGATTACAGTTGTCTGCATTTTCTTCCCTCCCCTCCTCCCCACCCCATCCAACCCCACCTCCCTCACTTCCACCCTCCCCCTTGGTTCTGACCATGTGTCCTCTATAGTGGTTCCTGTAAACCCATCTTCCCATAGTCCCCTCCCCCCTCCCCTCTGGCTATTGTTAGATTGTTCTTAATTTCAGTGTCTCTGGTTATGTTTTTCTTGCTTTTTTTCTTTTGTTGATTATATGACCCTCTTTTGCCCTAATAATTCTCTTTGCTTTGCAGTCTATATTAACTGATATTAACATAGCAACTTCTCTTATTTTTATTAATGTTTATATAACATATACTTTTTCTTTCAATCTACTTATGCCATGATATTCAAAGTTAGAGTCTTGTAGATAGCATATAGTTAGGTCATAGTTTTTCAATTCACTGTACCAATCTTTTTAATTTTTATATTTAGACTATTAACATTTAAGATAATTATATATAAGAGCTTATATTGTTACATTATTATTTGTTTCCTCTGTTTCTTCCTCCCTTTTCTTGCCTAACTGTGGGCTACTTGAACATTTTAGAATTCCATTGCTGATTTATTTATTTGTTTTTGAGTATGTCACCATTTTTTAAAGTGGTTTCTTTGGGTATTACAATATGCATGTGTAACTAATTAGACACCATTGCTATTGACATTTTACCACTTAGGTGATGTGTAGAAATCACTTCTATTCTAATCACTTTTACTCTCCCAATTTAAAAATTATAATTATCTTGTTTCCTGTAAGTTGAGTACATCAGTAATCATATAAAAACTCATAAGGAGAATTATTTATTTTATCTTCTTTCTGTAGTTACAAACCTCCTTCAGTTATCATTTCTTTCTAGTTTTGAGAACTTCTTTTAGCCATTCTTTAAAAATAACACTGCCGATTTGAGTTTCTTTGTTTGAGGATATCTTTGTTTCCCTTTAATTCCTGATGCATATTTTTTCACTGGGTGTAGTTTTGAGATTGATAGTTCTTTGCTTTCAGCATTTAAAATATTATGCTACTTTATTCCAGCTTCCATGGTTTCTGTGAGAAATGCATAATTTCTCTTTAGTTGCTTTCAAAAATGTTTTCTTTTTCTATAGTTTTCATAATTTTGATTTGATCCATCTTGGGTGTCTTTGAATTTATCCTTTTTGGTATCTCTTTAGTTTCTTGAATCTGTAGGTTTATGCATTTTCCCAAATTTGGTAATTAGCCATTATTTTTTCACATATTTTTTAGACACACTTTCTGTGTTCCTTTTGGGACTCAGAGACACCAGTGGCAGATCTGTTGTTAATATTCTATAGGTGTCTGTGCTTTATTCATTTTTTTCAGTCTGTTTCCTTTCTATTCCCTTTTCAGTCTATTGTTCAGATTGCCTAAGTTTTATTCATGTGTCTTCAAGTTTAATGATTCTTTCATCTCTTTTCTCTAATCTAGTATTCAGCCCATCAAGTGAGCTTTTAACTTTAGTTGTTATAGTTTTTAGTTCTCAAATATTTTTATTTCATTTTTATATCTTCTATTTTTTGCTGAGGTTTCTATTCGTTTGTTTTAAAAATGTTTATGATTGTTCAAACATTTTTATGATGATTACTATAAAATCCTGGTCAGTTATTTTCAACCTCTGCGTCATCTCAGTGTTGGCATATATTTACTGTCGTTTTATATTCAGTCTGTCATTTTCCTCATTCTTGGATGAGTAATTTTATTTTTAAAAATTGGACATTTTGTCTATTATGAGGGTCTGTATCCTATTGAAATGTTCTATTTTAGCAAGTACTCATTCTGTTTAACTTTAGCACACAGATCCTGGCCTACTTTCATGGGCTGTGGTTTTAATGATAACTTGTTTTCAGTCTTTACAGTGTTGTTCTGGTTTGCTTTGTATTCTACCTGAAAGCTACTCTGAAAACCTGGGATTCATGATATTGTTTATTTCTCAAACACTTTTGCATATTTATTTAGTTACCTTAATATATGAGTTGGTTCTGCCAAGTTCTGGTTTTGTCTAGGACACTTTATGTAGGTTTAAAGAATTCTTTTCTCCAGTTCTCTCCAAGATCCTCTGGCTTCTACTCTACTGTCTTATTGGGGTAGTGAGGTACACTGCCTTTCCCTGCTGAAAAGGAGTAAAGTTCTTGACTTGGTCCACATTTGGTCTTCATGACAACACACCCATTGGAAGAGGGGATTGCCACCTGAGACTACCTGCTAAACCATTCATGGTGTGCTGGTACCATGCAGGTGGGTGATGGGAGTGTCATCCTTGGTCATCTCCTACTGCTGGATATGGGGATGGGTCTCAGCTGACACCTTGTTGTTGAGGGCAGGGATCATCACCCTGATAGGCCTACTATGTCAAGTGGAAGTACAGATTCCCTACTTGGTCTCTACTTATGTTGCCCTGGAAGGGAAGGAATGCCACATAACAAGCCCTCTACTACCTCAGTGTGGCGGAAAGGAGACCACACTCCCTACTTGGTCTCTGTTGATGTGTCTTCATTGATGAGAAAGAAGAGTGCCATTCTGGACCATGATAGTGTCAGAGAGAGAGCAGGAGTTCAGAATGCCCACTTCATGTCTACTGGCACCACACTAGCAGGGAAAGTGAGCATTGCCCCAGGGTGCTACTGCTTTCCGTGTTACCGTGGGCCATCTGACATTGCCAAGTGAGAAGTCCAGACTCCCCACTCAGTATCTCAATATGCAAAGATGGGGGCATCCATGGTGCTTGCTGACACAGGGTGGCTCTTGTCCAAAGATTCATTTTTGCACTTTGGCTTTGGAGGGTCTGGATCACAGACTTCTCTGGCACCAAGTCTGGAAAAGTATGTGATGAAAAGAAAACCTGGAGAGTTTGCCACCTTGTGTTCCTCAAGACCTGAAGTTGCTAATTGGTCTGCCTTCTTTCTACCTTTCAGTCTTATGATTGTCTTTTTATTTTTTTAATAAATTTTAATTTTTTATTACTATTGATACACAATTATATTAATTTCAGTTGTATAGCATAATAATTAGACATTTAAATAATTTAATAACTCGATCACCCTATACCCATCTGACACCATACATAGATAATTACTACAGTATTTTTGACTATATCCTTTATGCTATAATTTATATTCACGTGACTATTTTTATAACTGGCATTTATACATCTTAATCCTTTATCTTTTTTTTTTACCCATTTCCTTAACCCACCCACCTGTCTGGCAACCATCAAAATTTCATCTATGAGTTTCTGTTTTGTTTATTTGTTTATTTTGTTTTCCAGATGCCACATATAAGTGAAATCATAAAGTATTTGTCCTTCTTTGTATGACTTATTTCACTTAGCATAATGAATACCCTAGTAGGCCCGTCCATGTTGTCACAAATGGTAAGATTTCATTCTTTTTTATGGCTGAGCAATATTCCATTGTGTGTGTGTGTGTGTGTGTGTGTGTATACACACCGTATTTTCTTTATCCATTCATCTCTTGATGATCACTTAGGTTGCTTCCATGTCTTGGCTATTGTAAATAATGCTACAGTGAACATAGGGGTGCATATGCTTTTTCAAATGTATTTTTGGGTTTCTTTGGATAAATACCCAAGAGTGGAATTTCTGGATCCTTCTCAGTGTCTTGTTATAGCCTTTGTTTTTAAAGTCTGTTTTGTTTGGTTTAAGTATCGAAGTATTGCTACTCCAATATTGAAGTATTGCTAGCAATACCTCATTGCTGTTGAAGTATTTGTTTTTTAACATTTGCATGGAATGTCTTTTTTCATCCTTTTACTTTCCGTTGTGTGTGTCTTTTGATCTGAAATGAGTTTCTTATAGTCAGCTTATATAACGGTCTTGTTTTCTTACCCATTAAGCCACCCTGTGTCTCTTGATTGAATCATTTAATCCATTTACATTTAAAGTAGTGGTTGATAGGTATGTAGTTAACTGCTGTTTTATTATACATGTTTTTCACCTTTTTTTCCCTTCTTCTTAACGAAGTCCCTTTACCATTCCTTATAATACTGGTTTGGTGGTGATGAACTTCTTTACCTTTTTCTTATCTAGGAAGATCTTTGTATGTCCTTCAATTCTAAATGATATCCTTGCTGGGTAGAGTGATCTTGGTTGTAGGTCCTTCCTTTTCTTCACTTTGAGTATTTTTGCCAGTTCCTTTTGTCCTGCAAAGTGTTTGTTAAGATATCAACTGACAGTTTTATGGGAACTCTCTTACGCTTTTTGGACCTATATTTCTAGTCTCCTTCTGGTCCCCAAGATACAACTGTTGGTATGCTTGATGTTGTCCCAGAGGCCCCTTAGAGTACTATCCTTATTTTTAATTATCTCTCTTTCCTCCTTTCTTTTTTCCTGCCTCTCCCTCCCTTCCTTCTGTTTTTATTCCTTCCTTTCTTCGGTCCCTCCCTCCCTCCTTCTTTTCTTCCCTTCCTTCTTCTTTCCCTCCCTCCCTCCCTTCTTTCCTTCCTTCCCTCCCTTCTTTCCTTCCTTCCCTCCCTCCCTCCCTCCTTCTCTCCTACCCTCCCTCCTTCCTTTCTTCTTTTCTTCCCTCCCTCCCTCCTCCCTTCTCTTCTTTCCTTCCTTCCATCCATCCTGCTGGTTCTTGTGTCTCCTTGACATACCTCCATCAATGTGGAAAGTTTTATTTTGTTTTGAATGCTTTCTTACTTTTTTGCATTATTAGATGCTCAAGGCTTATTTTGTATATTTCCTGTCCCAGTTCTAAAATGAGCCGTATCTCCTTAGAGTCTTCCTACCCCCGCCCCCCTCTGGAAACTACTATTAGAAACCAAGATCTAGGTGCTAGCTATACTTGTTGCTACTGGGTTATCTTTTCTTGTAGGCTCTCTCATCATCATCATCATCAGATAGAGCAAGGAGATGTATGTATTCTAATGTGTGTATTTACACATAAATATTTATGTAATGTGCATGTGAATGCTTATAGCTGCTTTATTTATAATTAGAAACAACCGAGATGTCCATCAATAGGTGAATGGATTAGGCCTGTTTGGCCAGGGTGTGAGACACTATGGTTTAGCTTACTTTAGGTGTCCATCTCATTCAGCTGTGGCCAGGCATACAGGATCACATAAGAACATTGAAGACCTCACTAGAATAACATGGTTTGGGTGGGATAAGAAACATTTCACAGAAACTCAAGGAGAAGAGTATGCAAAATAAGACTGAAATTTACTAGTAACATCCTTCGGAACAAGGGTATAAATCTGACACATTATGTTTCATTTTGTGGTATAAAATGAGGTTATTTAGAGTTGTAGAATATACAAATACTTTAAAAGAACATTGATCTTGATACTGGAAAAAATCATATCTAGAGATCTAGAATTGCCGTTGTCATTCCTAAATTAGAGAGATAAAATTTCATGTTTCAAAGTAGGAACTATATATATCATATTACTTGGAATTCTGATTTGTGATAAGAGGAATCTTAAGCATACTAACTCAAGCCAGAAGGAACTGGTTGGCATTTTAACTAAAAAGTTTAAGGATATAGAGTGTGTTTGCTTTAAGCATGTTGGATTTAGATGCTCAACCTGTGTCCCCAGTGATCTTTCTTTTTTCTTTTAAAAGAAATCTCACCTTTGCTCTCCAGGTTAGCTTTGTTTCCTGTCTATGGAAAGAAAGGCACTTCTCTCCATCAGTAGCTTTAGATTTTTGTTTTCTTTGCAGCTGATGTTCCCAGGAAGACTTCTGTCAGTCCCTGAAAAGGAGTTCTGAAAGGGCCTACTTGCAACACATGACTGCTCAAACCTCGCAGTGCATCAAAAGAGTGGATGCTCTTGCCCATGTGCAGTTTACGTTTAGTTTGTGACAGGGATGATGGGAAGCAAGGCAATTTTTTTAAGCAAGTCTATTTTTAAAAGTAGTAACTTCATGTTTTGGTTTGTTTTTTAAGGTAAAGATTGTTGTTTCTACTTACATCCTTCTCAAAGTGACTGTGAGGGGGTGCGAAAAGTGGGGAAGAAAAAAATTTTGTCTTTCTTAATATGATAATGTTAGTAACACCCCATCCCTCAAATTAGATTGTTATACTTTTTATCTATTGGCAGTTGATACAAAGTAGTTAGTCATTGTAATTGAAGAGAGTGCTTCGAGTTATCATCTAAGTGCCTGGGTTACTGCAGTATCCTCTGTATCACATCTATTATAGTATAACAAACTCATCTCAGTATAACAAACTCACACCCATCTCTGTGGGTATAGTAGATGTTTCTACTGATGGTCTTGCCTGCACTCACCTATGCAGCTGCATTTAGCTGGTGGCTAACCTAAGCTAGACTGGAATGGCCACTATGGCCTCACTCACATGTTGTCCAATGAGTATGCTTGAACAGCTGGATTGCTTTGGTTCTCTTCCACATGGCCTCTCTTCACATGGTCTCTCTCATCCTCCAGGGCCCGTCTCTCTAGCAGAATAGTCTGGACTTCTTTAAATAGAAGATAGGTTTTTAAGAGCAAAAAGCAGAGGCTATGTATTCTCTTGAGGACTTCACTTGGAACTCCCTGCCCATCAGAATGTCACTGCCATCACACTTACAGTCAGAGTGAATCAAAAGGCGAGCCTTGAGTCAGTTTAGAAGGAGGGCTACATGATGATGTGAATGCAGGAAGGTAGGATTCATTGAGGCCATTTTGTAATAATCTACCATAGCTTGATAATGAGTTTCCCTTTTTTCTGCCTCCTCTTCAATCTGTCTTAACACAGGAGGATACCGGATCACTTCTTTTTCTAAGTCCTACGCCATTTCACTGAGAGTAAAAGTCTTAATATTGGCCTATAAGTCCCTATATGATCCTTAGTTTATAGGGGTTTATATTTCATCTATAACAAGGAGTCTAAAGTAGGCATGCCAGGACTTGTGTAGCTTCAATAAAGCCATTAGGGTCCAGGCTCTTTCTGTCTGCATTGCCATCCTTAGTGTGTTACTTTTTGTCCTGTTTGTCCCCTTTATGTGACGGGATGGCACTTAGCACTGTCTGCTTTAGTGCTGACTATGTGCCAGCAACCATACTATTGCTATGAGAGCATACTTCTTAGTCCTGGACATAGCCATTATGAAACTTAAAAATAATAGTCAAGGTAGTTGTAATAATTCTGTTTTACAGATGATGAAATTTAAACTTTAACATGGTTCATTATCAGAATTTAAACATGGTGAACCTGACTCTAAATTCTTAGTTCTTTCCATCATACTATATTCTAACCAAACCTTCTGTTACATATCTCTTATACACACATACGCACACACAATAAGACTTGTATTTGTGTAAAGCTTTGCTGCTTCTTAGATTGTTTGGTTTTCACGTCTGTCTTCCTTTAAATTGAGTACCTGAAAGAAAGCAGAATTGAGCCATTTCCATTACTTAGCATTCAGTGAATATATTGACTAAATGAAGTTTTAAAAAACTCAGTTAGGAAAGCCAAGCATCATTTTGCAGATGAGCAAACAGATACAGAAAGAAGGGATAACATTCTTGGGTTGCATAGCTGATCACAGAGACCTGGTGTTATAATGGGCTTCGTGCTTTCTGGTTGAGAACATTCTCCCCTGAGACACAAAAGATTGGATTAAGGCAAAGTTAGGAGGTAAAATGAAATATGTCCTGCCAATATCCCTACTTTAAGCCATACTAATTAATTAATGCAAATCTCAATTAGGTCAAGGTGTAGTTCAAGTATAGAGAAATGGATATTGCAGAGATATCTTCTAAGAAGGCATTGTGGAGTAAAAGAGCACTGAGCTAGGAATCAGGAAACTAGTATGCTAAACTCAGGCAAGTCAGTGACATTCCTTTATGACCCTAGGCAAGCTGCTCAGCTGCTTTGAGCCTGCTTCTCTCAAAACTAAAATCAAGGAAGTTAGGCTACATGATCTTTGAAATTCCTTCTAGCTAAACAGTATGTGAATCACTGTGCCCAGTGAATTTTTATGGGTTCTCTAACATTTCCTGGCATTTATCAGCTCAGACTTTCTATATTTCTATCATAGAGAAAGTAACAGCTTTTTCACTTCTCTTGTGGGAATGTAGCCAATGAGGAGTAAACATCCTTTCCTCTCTCTCCCTTGTAGTAATGTAGTACTAGATCATAAGTGACCAACTTTTTTCTTCATTCTGTTCTTTGAATTCAGTCCTGTTCTTATTTTAGTGTTTTTCTTCACTGTGAGTTTGTTGAAATGCAGTAAATTGAAAATGTCAATTAATGTTTTAGTCTACAGATCACAATTTCATTATTTCATAAAAAAAATAGTTGCATTTATCAAATACATATTAACACATTTGTGTATTTGAAATATTTGGCTGGCACATGATGTGATTTAATTAGAGTGGAATGTATAGCCTCGTACTTTTCAGTAGAACTGTATTCACTCAGAATAACCTAAATTGCAAATATACTATAGATTGTAAGATATAATTATAGGCTTGTACATCTCCCAAAATTGAAAATGAAAGTTACTTGTGGCTGTTTTAAAATAGTTTATTTTCCTCCTTATTATACAGGCACTGTATATTCGTTGCTTTAAAAAAAAAAAGAAAATACAGCATACTTTGAAGAAAAAAATGAAACTTTTTAAAATTTTTTTACCCAGAGAATTATTGTTAATGTTTTAATTTCTTTCCTTCCAGTTTTTCCACCCCCACGTCCCCCCCACCCCGTCCTGATTCTTATTTTAAACATATTTTGAAATAAAACCTTGTGTATATAGCAGCAATATGTCAGGTTGGACATTGCTATGGAATAATAAAGGACATAAATAAAAGAAACCTTCCTTTACTCTGTAGATTATTTAAAAATTTTTGTTAGGACATCCTGACCTTTCTCTTTTGTATAAGTTGGTTTAAAGCCCTGCTATTTGTAAACTTTATTTTTAACTTCTCTAAAGACTTATGGCTTACAGCAGTATTGTTGTCAGTTTAAGAGGTAAAAATAGTACAATCCCTTTCTCTGCAGCATAATTTCCTTTAATGAAATTAACACACATAATTAATGAACAGGTATTGATGTAAGTGTAACATGAACTATAGGTTAGTTCATCTGTAATTTCCCCCAGAATGTTAATATTTTAAGCACTTTTTTTTTTTGGATAATTTTAGAGAACACCTTAGCAATATATGAAGACCTTAAGATAAAAGTTGAAAACCCTATAGAAGTTTGATACTTTAGGGTCTCTGTTGTGAGTGAGGAAAAGTCTTCTGTTCACCCAGTTGTCATTCACTTGTAGATAAATGCCTTTTTTCTCTGTTTACTATTTTGTTGTTGATTTTATTTATCTTACTTGCAACTTGATGGGATCACCAGTCTGATGATTTATATCATTCTTTACTTCTGGAAAATTCTTACCCATTTATTGCTTCATGTAGTACTTCTCCCCATTTTCTTTATTCTCTTATTCTGGAGCTCTCAAGTAGATGGGTCTTAGGTCTTCTTATTTAATCTTCCATGCTTTTAAATTTCTTATATCTCTGTGTGATGAATTCAGAGTATTTTTCTTAGTTATCTATCTGCCATATACTAATTCATTATCTTGGTTTATTCTGCTATTTAATCTACCTACCGAGTTTCTAATTTATTTTGGTTCCTTTGAAATCCACGTAATTTTTACTCTTTGTTTCTTACTCGTTCAGGTGTCTCTTTTTGTATTTATTTAGTCACTTGAAATCTACTTAGCTAGAAGTTATTTTGATTGTTCTACAAATGTTGGGGGTATTAATTCCACTAATAGTTTCCTTGTGTTCATATTTGACCCAATGGATTAAATGACTGCATTAAGGATATAGATAATATAAAATTTAAAGTATATTAGAAATTGGTAGGTAGGATTAATTATGCAAAACTTGAAATATTTTTTGAACAAATATTTTGTGATCATGAATTTAGATTGATGGGGAGAGGGATATGATATAACAAACATGGTAAAATAATGTAAACAGCACAGTGTTTAATAAATTTGACTAGAATGAAATAGCTAAGCTTGTGGTTTCAGTGATAAAAGATATAAGAATTATGGGGATTCTTTTACATCTAGGTAGTTGATGTAGGATCATGAATACTCTCAAAAGTTTAGTTTTATGCTTAGGATATGTTTAGAATTAGTTCTTTTTTATCTTTTATCTCTATTCTTTGTGAGCCTATTAATGAATTTTAAAGGGAGTTTGTGATTACAAGTTGGATCTAACTTTGTTTTAAAAAATTGAAAAGGTGTTTTCTGTTTAGTTTTGGAGAAGGGATGAAATTTTATAGAGTGGGAAAGAGTTGTGAATGGTGGATAAAAGTGTTAAGCTTGTAAACAAAAATTAATACAAAGTAGATGCTGTACACAGTTACTACTGTTGTAATAGAATCTATTCCTTCCGAGATTAGCACTGCAATTTTCACTAGTTGAATAGCTATTTATATTCCTGAGGCTAATTTATCTTCCCTATGTCAAGAATATTATGTAATTGCCTAGTACTGATTCCTGGCATTTCTGATATTTTTTGGAGGGATAGAGACATAATTTAATAGATGGGATATCTCACTTCAGTTGTTTCAAATGCAAGAAAATTACATTTTCCAATGACTTTCACAGTTTATTGCAACTAAAATTTTTAGGAAAGTAATAATAGAAAGTACTGTAAATTTTCCTATCTGTTCTCAGAAGGCATTTCGTTCTTTCATCTTAAATTACTGATTATATTGTATATATCTCCTTTCCAAAAGATGTTTGACCACAACAAAAGGGGGAGTAAATATATGATTATGAAAAATTCAGGTCTATGAAAAGCATCAGGGAAAGCATACTTGTTGACTACATGTGCTTCATATCTTATCCTAGCTAATATAGTTGCTATGATTGAATATCAGTTTTGTCCTTGAGCTTGGAGTATTATCAGAAATAGGAAAGCATGAGTTCCTCAGCAGTGACAGATTCTTCTGAATTCTAAGAGAATATTAAATAGTATAATAGACAGATCATTAAGAAAACAATACAAAACTACTCATAAGCCCTGCCCTCAAATTGCTCATAGTCTTTGAGGTGGTCAGATAAGAAAATGGATAATTGTTTAAACAGGATCTATATTATTAGAGCATGTGGGAGAGACATTTAATATAAATTCCAAGAAAGGGCATAGGCAGGAAATTCTTCCCTGGGAAAAATTGTAGTGAACTTGGACAAAGTAAAAGTTAGCAGAGCAAAGAAGACAGTAGGAAGAGGAAGTTGAAAAAAGAAGAAAATAGACAAAACAGAAACAGAGGCATGAATACATGGAAGAGATTGACAGCTGTCAGAAGGGCAGGGAGCAGGGGATGCTGCATGAAAGATGGTGAGGGATTAGCCAAAGAACATACACGCATGACCCATAGACACAGACAGCAGTGTGGTGATAGCCTGGAGGAAGGCAGGGGGTGGGGCAAGGCCTGGGTGGAGGAGGGGAAAAAATGGGGACATCTGTATTAGTGTCAACGATAAAAATAAAGATTTTTTTAAAAAAGGTTAGTGTATCTGAAAGGTGCAGCATGTGTAGTAGCCGAACCAAGAAAGGTTGTCTTCGTCAGTGAACTTCTGTAATTTTATTGGAATCTAGGAAGCAAGTTGAAAAGAAATGGAAGTTGAAGTAGGCAAGGGCCCTCAAAGGTTTCACATCAAAAACAAGACATTTTCCTATAGTAGTGGGGTTTTGTTGTTGTTGTTTTCTTAACAGCCTTTTAGTACCATGATTCTCAGACTAAGCACCAAAGCTTTTTGGAGTACCTCAGCAAACTCTCAGATACTGTAATACATTTTAAATTTTTTAGGGCAACACAGTGACACAATTTGTTGGTTACTGTGTGAACTAACTGGAGTCAGTTAAGTTTCATTTAGATTATTTTACATTCCTTTTGTAGTATGGAAAGGAAATGAAGGTGAGACTATTCAATCTTATTTGAAGGTCTGAGAATTGTGAAAGTACTTAACCCAACAGGCAGATACATCCCATTAGTAAGTAACTGTGCTTATTAAAGAATGAAATAAAAATTAATTTTTTCCTTTCAATTTGTATCATTCCAAATACCTCCTAAGTGATAAGTATTTATTAAGTTATTTGGAACTTACTACTTAATTAATGGAATTGTTAGGTATTTCTTTTGGCCTATAGTGCATAAGGAAAATATTACTGAAACACTAAGGTCACCTAGAACCAAGAAATTCAGGGAACCTCTGGCTTAGTACATAATATTAAAGAACAAGTTTGTGAAAGCAATTCATGTGATGTAGTCGCATGTGCTAGTGTTTTGATAACTAGCTAAAGGTGCATTTATAAACTTCGGAAACAATAAATTGTTGATAGAACTTATATTCTATTATAGATTGTAAAAAAATTAGACATTATTTTGGTTCAGGTAGATCTTTCTATATCCATATAGATAAGAATCACATTTAAGGCTAATAGGTATAGATTACCTATCCTGGTAATTCTTAGTCTAAGACCCATGGAACCTGGAAATTACATATACAAACTTGTAGTTTTCTTTGTTTTACTATGCTTTGTTTGTTTTGTTTTGTTTTTGTTTTTTCAAAGTTTCAGAGGGGTTCTTGACCTTCAAAAGGTTAGGGACAAATTTGTAGATCAACTAGTTCATTTTTTGCATAGTGTACCTGTTGGCACAAGGTTTTTAGAGGTTAAGGATTGGATGGAAAAAGTATTTGCATCAACAATTTAAATAGAACTTATATGAATGTGATGAATTCCCAATTAAAGAAAATCTTTGAATTAATTACGTCTGTGGTTCAAAAGGTAAATAAAGGGTGCACAGTGAAATGTTTCTCTCTTTTTTATGTCCTTCACAAACTCAATTTCTCTTCCGAAAGGTAAACATTATCTTTAGTTTCTTGTGTTTCAGAAATTAATAACTTTAAAACCAAGAGTGTTATATATAATAATGGTGTTTAAAATGTTAAATGGTATAGAAATAGCTGGAACATCACTTTGGGTCTTTTAGATGTAGATTAGATGTGTTTACCTGAATTGATTTTCATTTTAAGATTAATAACTGATACTGTGTATAATCTTAGCTTCTGTCAGTAGAACATAATTTATTTGGTTGGCCATAAAGTTCGTTTAGTTTTTTCCCATACGAGGATTCTAGTAGTGCTTAATTGTCTTTAACTTCATTCAAAACAATTTTGTTAGATTGCATTGTGACAGCTATCATGTCAGCATTGTGTAAAAAAAAAATCAAAATTGGTGAATTTTTGTGCAGCCATTTTAATATTGAAGATGGAAGAAAATACACAACATTTTTAGCATATTATGTATGCTTTATTATTCCAAGAATGGTAAAAACGCAACTGAAATGGAAAAAAAAATCTGTGCAGTATATGGAGAAGGTGCTGTGACTGATCAAACATGTCAGAAGTGGTTTGTGAAATTTCTTGGTGCTGTTGACATTTTTGCCAAGTAATTCTTTGCTGTTGGGCTGTCTTACGCATTGGAAGGTGTTTAGCAGCACCCCTGGCCTCCACCCACTAGAAGCCAATAGCAGAAGATAGCCAACATACTCAAAACATCCAAATCAATAGAGTTATTGGTGAAAATGAAAAATGTGTCTTTTGTTTTACAGAAAAACTGAACAGAGTTTCTGGCCAACCTAGTAGATATACTAGTAATGACGTTTTTGTCATGAGTCAACCAAATTATCAGTTGGAATAGTTAGCCATGAAAATATAAAGAAAGATCTGAATATAGCCTTTCCAAGCCTTAATGCATGTAATTCATGAACTAAAAAATGGTCAAAAATATATAACTTTATTTTATTTGTGCCAGTATTAGTTTATTTTTAAGAGATTTCTTATAGAAGATAAAATATAATTTTATCTCAGTGTAGAACTTAATAATTTTTCACTTATTGACTACATGGGCCAAGAATTATATGTAGAGCTACACATACACTATTTTGAATTATCACAATATCTCTGAAAGGTAGTAAGTATTACTATTTAGATTTTATAGATAATTAAACCGAGTGTTGGAAAGGTTAAATAACTTGTTCGAGATTCATAGTGTAGGCACTGGATCTAACCTGAAGTCATAGGATATTGAAAATATTTTTATACAATCTCTTTGTGTAGATATGTTGTATTTATTTTAATATAAATTTGTCAGGTATTGTTATTAGTGAGTGGGCAGTTTTTGAACTTAGGATTTTGTATGGTTATAATAAAGGTAAATAAGTAGTCTGTTGCTTATTAAGGAAAGAATTAAATATAATGTATTTAATAAAGAATTAGTCACTTCATGTACAGCTTTATCCTTAGGCTGCACATTTTACTGAGCAACTAACTTTCCTAAACTCTCACATACATATGTTTATTTTTTTTCTGTAGGGAGATTCGCGAAGTCTTCCATTTTCTGAGAATGTGAGTGCTGTTCAAAAATTGGACTTTTCAGATACAATGGTGCAACAGAAATTGGATGATATCAAGGATCGAATCAAGAGAGAAATAAGGAAAGAACTGAAAATCAAAGAAGGGGCTGAAAATCTGAGGAAAGTCACAACTGATAAAAAGAGTTTGGCTTATGTGGACAACATTTTGAAAAAGTCAAATAAAAAATTAGAAGAACTGCATCACAAGCTACAGGAACTAAATGCACATATTGTTGTATCAGATCCAGAAGATGTTACAGGTATATATATATATATATATTTTTTTTTTAAGATTTTATTTATTTATTTTTAGAGAGGGGGGAGGGAGGGAGACAGAGAGGGAGAGAAATAGCAATGTATGGTTGCTCCTCACATGGCCCTCACTGGGGACCTGGCCTGCAACCGAGGCATGTGCCCTGACTGGGAATCGAACCAGGACCCTTTGGTTCCCAGCCCACGCTCAATCCACTGAGCTACACCAGCCAGGGCTATAAAAAAAATTTTTTTTTTATTTGATGTATATATGGTATACTAATAAGAAATATATCATTTTTAAAAATAGCTTCGTGATATATACTTTTTGGCTTTTCTGAAAGTATAGGGTTTTTATTTTCTCTAATGGTTAAGGTCTTGTTTATATTCTGTTCAGAAGTGCATTGAATTGATGGATATAAAAATTGAAACATTTACTTAGAGATGAATAAGCCTGCTGTCTACTCTTTTACCCTCTGTCAGTAAGATATTACTTAGAGTTATTTTCTAGTGTTAATGTTTTGTATTGAGTCAGCGACATGTTCTTACCTGATTCATCCTTGTGATCAGCAGCATGAGTTGGTCAGATGACTTTTTAAAGTTAAAAATGCATTCTGTGACCAAGGGCTGTTTTATTTTTTGCAAATACAGTTACTCAAACCTATGACCTTTGTTCTTTGTGCTATAAGCAACTAAATTAACAACTAAACCACTGGCATATTGTTTAAAAAAACAAAATTTAAAAAACCACACATTGCCATTTTTTCTTATTTTAATTTTTAAGTATATTTTATTGATTATGCTATACAGTTGTCTGTTTTTTTCTCGCTTTTGCCCCCTCCACCCAGTACCCCCATTCCCTCCAGTAATACCCCCCTTAGTTCATGTCCATGGGTCGCACATATAAGTTCTTTATCTTCTCCACTTCCTATACTGTTCTTAACACCTGCCCCATCTGTTTTGTACCTACCAATTATGTTTCTTAATTCCTGTACCTTTTCCCCCATTATCTCCATTCCCTCTCTCAACTGATAACCCTCCATGTGATCTCCATTTCTACGATTCTGTTCCTGTTCTACTTGTTTGCTTAGTTTGTTTTTTATTTTATTTTTTTTTAGGTTTAGTTGATAGTTGTGAGTTTGTTGTCATTTTACTGTTCATAGTTTTGATCTTCTTTTTCTTAGATAAGTTCCTTTAACATTTCATGTAATAAGAGCTTGGTGATGATGAACTCCTTTCACTTGACCTTATCTGGCAAGCACTTTATCTGCCCTTCCATTCTAAATGATAGCTTTGCTGAATAGAGTGACCTTGGATGTAGATCCTTGCTTTTCATGACTTTGAGTAGTTCTTGCCCGTCCTTTCTTATCTGCAAGGTTTCTTTTGAGGAGTCAACTAGTGGTCTTATGAGAACTCCTTTGAGGTAGCTGTCTTCTCTTGCTGCTTTTAAGATTTTCTCTTTATCTTTAAGCTATGTCATTTTAATTATGATGTGTCTTGTTGTGTTCCTCTTGGGGTCCAATTTGTTTGGGACTTTAAGAGCTTCCTGGACTTGTATGTCTACTTCATTTGCCAGATTGGGGAAGTTTTCTTTCATTATTTTTTCAAATAAGTTTTCAGTTTCTTGTTCTTGCTCTTCTCCTTGTGGCACCCCTATGATTCAGATGTTGGAACATTTAAAGTTGTCCTGGAGGGACCTGAGCCCCTCCTCATTTTTTTGAATTCTTGTTTCTTCTTTCCGTTTTGGTTAAATGTTTATTTCTTCCTTCTGGTCCAAACCATTGATTTGAGTCCCAGCTTCCTTCCCTTCACAGTTGATTCCCTCTATATTTTTCTTTATTTCCCTTTGCATAGCCTTCACTTCTTCCTGTATTTTGGAGCCATACTCAATCATTTCTGTGAGCATCCTGATTACTAGTGTTGAACTCCATGTCTGATAAGTTTACTATCTCCTTGTTACTTAGTTCTTTTTCTGGAGTTTTTTACCTGTTCTTTCATTTGGGCCATATTTCTATGTCTCGTGCACCTGTTATGTTTAGATGTCAATGTTAGCTCTCAAAAAACAGAAAAAAGAAAGAAAGGGAAGAACTTAGGATGATTGCCCAGCTGCAGGCTAATATGTGTTCTGAGCACATTCTACATAGGCTAGACTAAGCTATGATGTTCAGTAGGTTAGGGGTATTAAGTGCATTTTGATTTAGGATATTTTTCAATTTACAATAGGTTTACCAGAATCAAACCCCACTGTAAATTGAGCATGTATACATGTATTAATAGCGGAAGTGTTTGGCTAATTCCTGATGTCTTGGAGGGGATTATGTAAGCAAATCAGTGACTCATTGAAAGAGCGACAGATCTTAAGTCTGCATTTTGTAAATGATTACTGTGTAAGTAGTTAGAAAGACTGCTCTTAATTCATATCTGCAGTAATTAACTCGATCAATCTTTAGTTTCTTATTTATAAAATAAGGGTTTCTATCAGATGAACTTAAAGACTTTTAACTGTAAAACTCACTGAAATGTTAGTATAATGTCAAGGTCATCTTTTAGGACTGTTATTTGTAAAATATATGTATTTTAAGAACAGTAAAAAATGAATTCTATAAAGTGGAATGTTGATCTAAGCCTTAGTTGGCATCTGAGATTCCAAAAGGAGGTATTTGGGAAAGAACTAGTTTCCTGATTCTTTGACTCTTATGTATCCCTAGAGAAGAGAATAAGAATATTTCTCATATTTTATTAAATATAGCTAATAATTTATATAGTATAACCCCTCTATTTTCGTCTTATTTTCTTGTTATATCTTCTCGTTTCCATCTTCTCAGACCCCACCAAACTTAGGTTGATTTTTACCTATTAAGGTAGTGAATATTTTCTTTAACATCTAAAATATCCAGTAAGGAAATATTAATTTAGTATAAAACTAAGAGTATTGGGGTTTTTTAAGTTAACTTTGGAAATTTTTTTAAAGTCTGAAAATATAACTATTTTTGAAGGTGTTTTCTAATGATCAAAGTGTATTTTATAAAATTTTTCTTGAGTGAACATAAATGACAATTTAATTTTTTTACTGTTTGCCTATTCACCTAACTATGGCATAGAAATTATAGTTAAATTTATATGTATTAAAATATAAATGGAATCTATGACCTGGTTTGTTATATAATTTTTACGTATTTTTTTTTCTGGTTGAGTTTTTCATTTTGAGGTAAATATGTTTTATATTAAGTTGTGAACTCTTAAGGAAAGGATTGCCATTAATGACATTAATGAGATCATTAATTAGCAAGTCACTTTTAACACCTCTGGTTTTGTTTCCTTATCTTTAAAACCATGTGATTAAATGATTCATAGACTGTAACACTTGGATTCTTTGATGACATACTTTTTAAAAAGTTAATACACAGTAAAATCAATTATTTTTTGAAATATTCCATGGATTTTAATATGTGTACAGGTTACTCTGACCACCACTGTAATCAGGAAAATGAACAGTACTCTCTCTTTACAGTCACAGTGTCTCTGCACTTCCTATTTCCTGGCTACCACTAGTCTGTTCTCTGTCACTGTAGTTTACGTCATGTGATTGTAAAGTATATGACCTTTTGAAACTGAGGTTTTTTTTTTAAACTCAGCATATTGCTTTTTGATATTCATCCAGGTGTTTTGCATTTATCAAACATTCATTCTTTTTCTGCCCTGGCTGGTGTGGCTCAGTGGATTGAGTGCCAGCCTATGAACCAATGGGTTGCCGGTTCGATTCCCAGTCAGGGCACATGCCTGGGTTGCAGGCCAGGTCCCCGGCTGGGGGTGCGTGAAAGGCAATTACACATTGTTTCTCTTCATCTTTTTCTCTCTCCCTTCTCCTCTGTCTAAAAATAAATTTAAAAAATTGTTTTTTTAATTCATTCTTTTTTATTGCAGAGTAGTAATTGTATAGATGTGCAGTAGTTTATCCATTCACCATTAGGGTTGTTTTCCAGTTTTTGGAAATTTTCAGCACAGATGCTATAACTACCCATGAATAGGTTTTTGTGTGAACGTGTTTTAAGTTCACTTAGGTAAATACTTAGAGTATGATTATTAAGTCATATATTAGAATATGTTTAGCATTATATACAACTACCAAAATGTTTTGTGGCATGGCTCTAGCATTTTTTATTCTCACCAGCAGTGTATGAAAGAAAGTTCCAGTTTTTCACATCTCCCCCAGCAGTCAGTATATTAATATACATTTTCAACCAAGTCTAGCATGTGTATAGTGGTTGGTGATATACATCATTGTAATCAGAGGGGGAAAGAAGAAAAATGAAGTAACACCATCTTAAGGAGAATTTTCAAAATAACTGTGCATACTCTGGGTACTGAGTTATGTACAGAATGAAGAAAACTTCTCTACCAGGAGATGACTGTGTGGTTTTCAAACATTAAGATTTAATATAATAGATACAAGCAGTTCTGCAATTTTTAACACCTTGCTTATTTCACCTTAAATAAACAAAAAAAAGTTACAACTCACAATTTTGTTGAAGCTTTTTTTGTAAAATATTTAAAAAGCTACACCAGAGGTTATACTAGCTCTAAAATATTTCAGTAAAATTACTACAGTTGGTGACATCTGACAGAGGTCATCCTGAGTATGCCAAATAGCTGGTTAAGCATCCATTAATAATAAGAGAGCTAAACATATCTGGTTGAACAAAATCATTAGATTTTAGGGGAAGTATAAGCAGTTAATATAAGACATGGTAAGATGCTGGAGAAGTTTATTTTTAAAATATCAATTTATAAGTATCAAGCAAAAACCAAAATTTTCACCCGTGAACAATAACTAACAGACTTACAGAAGTAACTAAGAGACTTACAGATGAAGGTTTGTGAAGGAAATAGAAGCTGGTGTTTCAGCATGCTACTACTTTTACTAGTTTAGATTTGGCTAGGTTTACATAAATACTTCAACTCTATTTTCTCCTTAAAAAAAAAAAAAATACAGTAAATAGCCTAGACCCAGAAGCAGAAATTCTAGTTTTAGTACCACTTTATGAATTTTGAGCATTGGGAGTCAGCTGGCTATAAAATAAAGACCAAAGTTTATACGATCTGAGATGTCATCCCAGCTGACATAGTTGAATATTGCATAGTTGTATGGTTGTATACCACTTGTAGCGCTTTCAGGCCTTGCTTTTTCTTATTTGAAACCTATGTCAGAGGTAGAATCTATAGGGTTTGGTTACTTGACATGCGGACTTTCACTGGAAAGTGAAAGTGAAAAGAAAAGGAAGCATCTATAGTAAGTCAGACTTTAGTTATGGATTACTAGTCTTGCCAGACAGAAAACAAACATTTCGAAGTCGTGTCCCAGGAAAGAAGAGTTCAGTTTTAAACATGATGAGATGCAAAGCCAATAGGACGTTCAAGTAATATCCCTAAGGTTATATATAAGGTTATAGATTACCAGGTGAAGCTCAGGAAACCTATCTTAACTTGAGTTACCACTTTGGAAGTACTAGAAAGTATGATGTGAATTCCAATATACTTTAACTCCACTTGAACTTATTTATATGCCATTACTGTTTATATTCTAGTTCTATTATTTTATCTTCAATTCCACAAATTAGATCTAATTATTACTATTTTACATAGTCATTGTTAGTTTACAGATACCCATATGTTTATCACTTTCTTTGTCCACCATTTTTTAAAAACTTCTCACCAAAGGTATGTTGTTCTATTGATTTTAGAAAAAGAGGAAGGGAGAGAGAGGAAAGACACACATCATTGTGAGAGAGAAACATGGATGGATAGGTGGCCTCCTGCATACACCCAGATTGGGGATCGAACCCACAACCTTTTGGTGCATGGGACAATGCTCCAGCCAACTGAGCCACCCAGCCAGGGTTTTGTCCACCATTTCTTCATACTTCTCAGACCTTCCTTCTAGAATCATTTTGTTTCTTTTTTTTTAATGTATTTTGTTGATTTTGCTACTTCTTCCTGAAGGTACACACTGTAGGAAGATATTTTCCCTTATATACAATTCTAGGTTGACATTTGTTTTCTCTCAGCACTTGGAAACTGTTATTTGAGTCTTCTGCTGCTGTTGCGGAGGAGGCAGCTGTCAGTTTAATGGTTGAGGCCATGTAGATAATGTGTTTTCTCCCTAGATTCTTTTAAGATATTCTTTGTCTGCAGTATTCTGCTTTTTGAGAATAATTGTGTAAATTTACTTTCATTTGATCTGCTTGGGATTTGTTGTGTTTTCTGAATCTGAGATTGTGTATTTTGTTGATTACGGGAAATTCTTAGCCCTTATGTTTTTGAGTACTGCACCTTCTGTATTCCCTCTATTCCTTCATTTTGTACTCCAGCTAGATACGTGATAATTTCCTCAAGTCTGTCTCCATTTCTCTAATATTCTTTTTACCTGTGTCCAGTTTACTATTGATCACATATATTGTATTTCTAATATATATGTATATTATTATTTTTTTTAATTCCAGAAGTTCTGTTTTGTTATCTTGGTAATTTATTTTTATCTTCGCCTGAGAACATTTTTTTCATTGCTTTTAGAGAGAGGAAGTGGGAAGGGGAGAGAGAAATATTAATGTGAGAAAGAAACATGGATTGGTGACTCTCATGCTCACTCCAACTAGGGATCAAACCTACAATCTAAGTATGTACCCTGACCGAGAATCAAACCTGCAACTCTTTGGTGCACCAGACGATGCTCCAACCATCTAATTACCAACCAGGGCACTCTTGATAATTTTTGATAGTGTCTTGCCCCAGTCATTCTTTTGATACTTCTTGTATTTAATTTTACATATGAAATACACTTTTTTCACATTCTGTATAATACAATGACAATAAGTAAAATCTTTACCACACTACTCCAATGTTTTTTCTTATTTGTGGTGATTTCCTTTTTCTATCTGAGCTTTGTGACTTCTCTGTATATTTTTGCTGGAACTTTCTCTATGGGAATTCTTTTAGCTCTGAATTTAAATGCCTTCTTTCAAAGAGGATGTACATTTGTTTCTGTAAGAGGCCTAGAAGCATTACTAACCTGAGGCCAGTTAAAATAAAATTTAAACTTAAAATTTGGGGTGAGGGTCACATAAGACAGTGTGATTTCCTGCCTCTAAACTGTATGAGAACAGTTGAAATTTTAAAAGAATATCTGTTCCTTCCCCCTGCTCCCAGGCATCCCAAGCCAAAGACAAGTCAAGAAATAATTTAGTCATTTTTTTTTTTAAGATTTTATTTATTGATTTTCAGAGAGAGGAGAAGGGAGGGGAAAAGAGCAATGTATTGTTGCCTCTCACATGGCCCTCACTGGGGACCTGGCCTGCAACCCAGGCATGTGCCCTGACTGGGAATCGAACCAGGATCCTCTGGTTCCCAGCCCGCGCTCAATCCACTGAGCCACACCAGCCGGGCTAGAAATAATTTAGTCATTATTGATGGAGCCATTTGAGGTTCCTGTATTTAATCAGGTTTTTCCTGATTTGATTGCTCACTTTGTAGAGTTCCCAGGCCTTTTCTTGTGCTCTTATTAAAATCCCGTCTTTACTCCACTAGGATGATGAATACCTAACGAGTCTCTTTTTATCAGAACAGCAAAAGCATTCTCAGAAGCATAAAGCTACAGATGTCTAGTTGTATCTGTCCTAGGATTGGGTCCCATGCACCATGAACCACCTTGTCCCTAGCTCCCAACTGCAAACTGAGATCTTTTTTTTATTTTGTGTTCCCCCTTAATCAGCTTCTGACTTTAAACAAAGTGGAAGGACATTGGACGTGGGGTTTTTGTTAGTCACATTACAGTGTCAGGCACTTAAAGATTGCAAATACTGTGTCCACGTTCTTCTACAACTCTGTAATTTATTTGAGATGTCTTGTAGCACTTTGAATTTATTTGTAATTGTTTTCTTTAGTTATTTTTGATAAAATTATAGTTTCTAATTGTGTTCACCATTTTACATAATTTTCAAATGATTTACATAACTTGTATCTGTGTATATCAGTAGTAACATTTCCTCTTTCGTTACATGACTTTGGCATGTTCTTCATTTTCCTTCCTTGAACAATTTTCTTGTCATATTGTTATTCTGCTCCCTTCACAGAAAATACTTTTTTGCTCTATTGATGCGTTTTGTGTGTGTGTACTTCTGCTTTATTAATCTCTACCCTTGTCTTTTTTACTTTTTTTCTCTCTCTTTGGAATTAGTTGGGTATTTTTTTTAACTGAGACAGTTGCTTAGCACTTTAAATTTATTCTTTTTTCTCATGTATTCATTCACAGTTTATGAATATCCTAAGTATTCCTTTAGCTGCATTACAGAAGTTTTAATATATAAAACTTAAAAATTTATTTTTATTGAAAATACAATTGATATATGCAGTACTGGGTAAGTTGAAGGCTTACAACAAGTATACATTTACATATTGCAGTATGATTATCACTGTAGCATTAACAAATGCCTCTGTTGTGTCACATAATTATCATTTTTGGGATGGGAACAATTAAGATCTAGTCTCTTAGCAACTTTGACGTTTATAATACAGTATTGTCTGTAATCGCTATGCTTTGCATTAGCTCTCCAGAAGGTATTTATCTACTGTTTCCCAGTTTGTATTCTTAAACAACATATCCCCAATTCCCCTACCCTCCAGTCACTGGTAACCACCTTTCTACTCTGTTTTTACAAGTTCTTGGCTGTTTTAGAGTCCACATATAAGTGATATCATGTAGTATTTGTCTCTCTGTCTGATTTAGTGTAATTCCTTCAGGCTCTAACATGTCGTTGCAAATGGCAGAATTTCTTTCTCATTGCTAAGTAATACACACAACATCATCTTTATTTATTCTTTATTCTTCATTATTTATTCAGCTATTGAGGAACACTTAAGTTGTTTTTATATCTTGGCTGTGGTGAGTGATGCCACAATAAACATGAGAGTGCATATATTTCTTTCATATCCTATTTTCATGTCACATAGATATATACTCAAAAGTGGGACTACTGGATGATGTGGTAATTACACTTTTAATTTTTTGAGGAACTGCCATACTGTTTTCCATAGTGGCTACACCAGTTTTCATTTCCACCAATGGTATGCAAGGGTTCCCTTATATGTACAGCCTTGAAACAGCTACTTGATGATAGCCATTTAGTTCCTCTGCCAATTTAATCAGATTGTTTGTATTTTTTTCATTTTTCTGATTTTTAAAGCATTTATTGTATTTTTTCATTAGCATTTATTCCTCCTTACTGCCTCCCTCCAGCAATCACCACACTGTTGTCCATGTCCATGAGTCCTTTTTCCTTTTTGCTCGAACCCTCCACCCCCTACCCACCCCTCCCAGAGCTGTCAGCCTGCTGTCTATCTATGAGTCTGTCTCTGTTTTGCTTGTTCAGTTTGTTCAATAAGTTTCACATGTGAGTGAAATCATATGGTATTTGTCCTTCTCTAGCTGGCTTACTTCACTTAAGCGTAACATTCTCCAGATCCATCCATGCTGTCACAAAGGGTAAAATTTTCTTTTCTTTTTTTTTTTTTTTTTTTACGGCCAAGTAGTATTCCATTGTGTAAATGTCCCACAGTTGTTTTATCCATTCATCTACTGATGGACACTTGGGCTGCTTCCACATCTTGGCAATTGTAAATAATGCTGCAGTGAACATAGGGGTGCTTATGTTCTTTCGAATAAGTATTTTAGGTTCCTTCAGGTATATTCCCAGAAGTGGGATCACTGGGATGAAAGGCAGATCCATTTTTAATTTTTTGAAGTATCTTCATACTGCTTTCCACAGTGGCTGCACTTGTCTGCATTTCCACCAACAGTGCACAAGGGTTCCCCTTTTTCTACATCCTCGCCATCACTTGTTTGTTGATTTATTGATGGTAGCCATTCTGACCACTGTGCAGTAATAACTTGTTGTTTTTAATTTGCATTTCTCTGATGATTAGTGACATTAAGTATTTTTTCATGTGTCTATTCACCATGTGTGTGTCCTCTTTGGAGAAGTGTCTACTCGGGTCCTTCACCCATTTTTAAATTGGATTGCTTGTATTTTTGTAGTGTCTTTATCTGGTTTAGGAATTCCAGTAATGTTGGCCTGGTATAATGAGCTTGGGAATCTTCCCCCCACTTGAATTTTTTGGAATAGTTTGAGAAGGAAATGTGTTAGTTTTTCTTGGAATGTTGGTAAAAATTCACCTGTGAAGCTGTCCAGTCCAGGGCTTTTGTTTGTTACGAGGTTTTTTATTACTGCTTCATTTTCACTAGATATAATTTGTCTATTCAGATTCTCTGCTTCTTTCTGATTTAGTTTTGGAAGACTACATGTTTCTAGGAATTTATCCGTTTCGTCCAGGTTGTCTTGTTTGTTGGCATGTATCTGTTCGTAGTATTTTCCTACACTTCTTGGTATTTCTTTGTTGTCAGTTATTATTTCTCCTGTTTCATTTCTGATTTTATTTGGGTCCTCTCCTT
>PVJI01015550.1:0-17442 GCA_004026765.1 Micronycteris hirsuta
TTTTTTTTCTTTCAAAGAGGCCATTTCTAACCTCTGACAGCACATTTTGCATGGGGAAGTTCAGAAGAATAAGCTGGACGAAATGTGGAAATGTCTTTAACAAGGTATCTCCTTAGGGAATATTTCCTCTCCTAATCTTTCAGCTGAAATGTTTTATTCACTGAGCTCCCATTTGTAATTCTATTAGTTAAGAGCAAATAAAAATGAAATATCATGAATTACAATTTTAAAGAAAATATATTTTATTGTATTTCTTTGGGACAATTTAAAAAGAGGTGGAAAATTTTAGAATCTTTTTTATATAGGGGAAATGTGACATAACATACATATAACATACAGGGGAAATAGAAGATGAAACACACGTGTCATTACATTTGCTAAAAAGATGCTGTAATTTTTAAGTATTTGCAAATAGAACAATGAACCTAAAATAAATAAGCAAAATATAGTCTTAAAAATCAATTTTAAACCAATAGAAACCCACATTGACTGAAAATCTCAATTCAGAGTCATGTGTTAGAACAGCCTAATTGCCAGGTCTTCCATTTAATGATGCTGACATTGGATGTCATATGTCATTTGTAAAAAGATAATCATGTCTTTTTTAGAAGGTTATGATGAGTATTTTATTGAGTCGTATAACACAAGTCAAGCATTGGTAACATAGTAGGTGCTCCTTAATGCCAGGATAACCAAAATGCATACTCAGTTATGGTGAAGTAGACAGGACCCAGGAGAATAATGGAGCTCTGACCCAAGTGCATTGAACATCAGGGAAGGAGAACAGAGCAGGTCCCTGATTCCATTGGACCATCTCTGAATGGGCTTAATGTAGTGCTTACGCAGGCCTTCTGTTCATTAGCACTCAATCTCTCTCTCTCTCCCCCTCACTCCCACTTTCTCTCTCTCATGCAATTCAGATAATACCCCAGTTGGCTGTCCATACTTCTCACCACTAGAAATCCTCTATTCTCTTATACTTTATTAGCATCTTTCCTGACACTTCTGGGTCAAGGCATCTTGCTTGCTACCATGCCTTGCTGTCTATTTCAGAATGATGTCTACCTTGTCAGTGATGGTTAAATTCTGCTGTTGGAGAATACTGTCATTCTCTTGGTATTCAAAATCCCCATTCTGTGTCAGCATCTATAGGCAACCCTGAACTGGTATAAAAGACAACATGGAGCTTCTCAAACATAGGCATTGTCTAGGTAGAGGAGGCCTCAGGTTTGTGTCCTGTGTTTGCTCCCATACAGTAAACCCATCTCCTGGTCACACATCCCTGAGCATTCTGTCCCTTGGCTCAATGGTCTGTCAGAGAAGTTTCAGCTTCTCTGCTTCATTCATTCTAGCTTTTTCAGGTACCCAGGCTTTAAGAAGATAGATGTACATATGGACAGAAAGTAAATTAAGATTCTTCTCAGTATCTTAGTCAAGATTTTTACACCCCTAGTAACAAAGGCTGGGCCCATGCCAGTAAACCCTACCCCTCCTAGATTTCCATTTTGACCACCTTCATCTAATACCCTCAACATCCATCTTTGCAGGGCCTCCCATGTCTTGCTCAAATAAATTAGAGAATCTTTTGGTTAGTAACCTACCTCCTTCCAGAGCAGGACCCATAATTTCCTGCTTACCTATGATGGGACATGAATGTGCATTTTGGTAGAAGAAATAAAAATGAATGTCAAAGGTCAGGCTCTAGGGAAACAATTTCTAAGACTGCGATGTGAATTCAGTCTGTGTATTTGGGAGTGCTCTGGAGAACAGCAAGTGTGTTGGGTGAGGGACACAGAATTGAGCAGAGAAGTTAAAACACAAAACAAATTCAGTAGAGGCCTTGATGGATTCTAGGGAGAGCTGACACTGGCATGATTCTTCAGAGTTGTCCCAGCTGGGGAAGAAGGACTTGGAATTCCTTCATGACCCATCACGGCTTGTACAGTGTCCGAGGGAGGAATACAAACTTTGTTCTGGGCAGCATCTTTTGGCTGAGTGCAGTTCCTGGAAAGGGAATCAGCTGAGTCATCACTGAGCAACAACAATCTTAAGGGAATGGAAGTTTTGGCCCTGTTGAGAATTTTGGGCATAGACCCTGGCATCTACTATAGTCCACTCTTTGTACTACTTGTGTCCACTTGCTTTAATAGTGAGTCCATCCCATTGGAAATGGTAGCTCCATGATTCTGCCTGGTCATGCATTGTGGGGGAACTTAGAAGAGGAAGGTTAGTAGGGGTGACTATAGCCTCTGCTGCTGCAGCTGGCCTCAAGGCTGCAGGTGGTCTGCATCACTGCCCCTGAACTATTTATTCTAGACTCCCCTCATCTTTAATAATTCCGCTGCTGGCAACCTGTCCATCTTAGACTATGGTTGTTATACTTGTCCACTTAACAATAAGACAGGCAGAGAGCACCAGCAGATAAACCAGTGGGTCGCATTTGTGTCACAGCTTTTTCCTAGCCCCTGTTATAAGAGAGCATCTCGTCTGCCTGCCGGGATGGTGGGCCTTCTTTTTCCTGCTGGCTCATCAACATGGGGAATCTGAAGTGATGGAAGAGGCAGCCGTTGCCTAAGGTCCCATGGAGTTCTTTCTGTGTACCTGGTGAGAAGTGTTCACCTTTGGGGACTATGGCCTCTAGACCTATAGAACTTCAAGGTATGGAGGACAGGGAGGCAAAGAACCAACTCTGAGGTGAGTCCCAAAGAGTAACACTAAGTGGGGCCATTCTGATTTCAGTCTTTGATTCCCCAGGGCCACAGACTCAACATTTTGTTCCTCCTCATGGGAACTTGGCCTTTTCCTCAGTCAATGGAATTGCTGAAGGAATGGAAGCAATGGAGTTATGAAGCTGGCTTACTTCTGAAGACAGGTCTAGGTATCACTGACTCTGTTGGAGTGGCATGGCTCCCTGGTCTTCCATCTTCATTTCTTTTGGTTAGAGAGATTGAGCATTATCTTTGTTGACTGCCCATATTTTTTTGTTCCTGAAATTTCCATTCCACTAACCATCTCCATCACACTCTATGGGTTAAGTTGCTCTGATGCAGGTCCTAGACTGGCACTTACTGCAATAAATATGCTCTCCTTGCTTTGGTTGATCAGATGTGTCATCTGGCTTCTCATTTTAAGATTCTCCTGACCACACTACAGCAGGAGTCCCAGTTCTATGACAACATCTCCTATCAATCAACAAACACCACTGAACCTTGTAACATGACCAGTGCCTTTCTCATAGGTTTATGCCTTTACTCCTCAGTAACGGAATCCACTGCACACTCTCTGGCATGCGGTTCTAGCTAGCCCACTTCTCAAAGCTTTATGCTTTGTCCCTGCTGCTGCACCATTCTCCATGGCAACTCTAACATTTCTACTTTGCAAACACATAAACCACTGCTTTCTCCCAAAAGTCAGCATAGCATTGTCTTAGCCCCACCTCTCAGGGCCTTAGCCAGAGTGTTAAGTTGTGTGTAATAAAATGATTCTTATATATAAAAACTGTACATTTTTTTATGATCCAAGACCCTGAGGACACAGTGCCATACCTGCTTGACTGGATCCTGATGGTACACAGTCTCTGGGTCCTGCAGCTCCTTTGCAGGCCAGGAAGTTCCCAGTCAAGATGTGTTGACTCAGCCCTTGTTACTGGTCTGTAAAGAGGAGAGAAGAGTATAGGTCTTGAGGGAGCTGGGTATTGTTTTGCATGGTAGTAGCCTCTGCATTATTTTCAAGCACTGGAAGAGTGTAAGGTTTCCATATTCAGTAATAGGTACTGTGATGTGGACCTCTACCAGGGAGGGCTTAGCTGCGTCTTCAGCTGCTTGGACCCAAGTCAAAGGTTGCTCCAGCACAAAGGCTGGGAACTGTGTCTGACCTCCGCACATGATCAGAATCCCATTATTGCCACCTTGAATATTTTTAACAAGGTGTCATGTATTTTTATTTGGGGCCCTGCAAGTTTTAATGCATCCTAGGCACAGGGATGGGTGCAAAAACTTGGAAATATTTTGCTAATGAAATCAATGTCTACTGTGCTGACCATTATATATCTAGATATACGACCCAGAATCCACAGAGAGCATATGGGGCTAAAGATACATACCGGTAATTCACAAGCCTATACGTGATGAAAGGAACCATGAACATGGGTTGTGGAGTGTGTGCAACGGGGAAAGCAGAAGGTGTGAGCACACATGCGGATGGAAGTCAGGAAGCCCACAGGCACCAGACATATGGTGTGCAGAGGCATAAGAACTATGGGCACGTGGAGGCTATGGGGTTGAGCAGTTCAGAAAGGAGAGGATGAGAAAAGGCATGAAATACAAGTGGGGTGGTTAGTAAGATAAGAACCAAACGGAACCTTTAAATTTGAGAAAGAAAAGGCAGTACCCTCTGGTTGAGCCATTCCAGTTGAGTGGTGGGCTCAGTGGAGTTCAGGAATGAACTGAGCTGAGGAAGGGGAGACAGGGACCCTGAATTCATAGAAGGAAGAGCTTAAGAAAGAAGAGGTGACAAGGGGACAATTGGCAAGTAGGTAGCATTTGAGACAATAGGTATAGTTTTAGACTGGGAGACTTTTTAGTGTGTGCTGTCTGAGATGGAGAGAAAGAAGCCATTTGTGTGTGTGTGTATGTGTAAAATCCAGTCTCATAGGTAATTATGATTTTTTTTTTACATTTTAAGTGCTCTAAATTGACCACCCTTTTCTGCCCAGAACATTTTCATTTTAACAAACTTCTGACTTTTCTCAGACATTTTCCTCCTTTCATAAACATTGGCAGTTTTTTTTTTTTCTTCCTTAAGGCAAAAACTCAAATGACAAAGCAAAACATAAGCCTTCCAAATGCAGTGAATGACTAAATTTATCAACGTACACTCAGTTTATGTGAAGTATTAAGTTGAACCTTAATTGGTGTGTTTGGTTTATTTTTCTTGGTTTATTTGCCTCCATCCAAGGGAAATTTATCACAGAACAAAGAATGATACCTCCAAAGCTTTATGTAGTCGAATATATTTCTTAGTGAAAACCACAAGCTGATCAAATTGGGAATTCACTGTTTAGGGTCTTGATTTAAATTTGGGAATTTAAAGTCCTCTTTCTGATTTTGTGTTTTGTTTTTAAGTGAATGATACTTTTTTTTAATCCTGAACTTTCAAGTTGTCACAGTAATGATGTTAGAAAGAACATAGAAGTAGGCCAGGAAAAAACAGTTTCCTCCTGATATCAGAAAAGATGAGAAAGGTATCAGGGCATTGTTGGGTGGGTTCTAGGTCATGGTCACCCAACTAAGAAAGAATAGGAATGGATTCTGACTTATCTCTGTTAGCATATTACAGGCAAGGGTAAGTGCAAGGACTGCGTGGTTTACAGTTAAAGTCAATCATAAAAATATGGCTGTTCTTCCAGGACACTGAGTTTAGGCATGCCCATTTTAATTTCATGTGATATACAAACAGTGGATTCTGAGGTCTTAATTAAATCTCTGGTATTTAACAGTGTTGTGATGAACTTTGTAATCCCAGTGTCAAGGTTTTCAGAAAAGAGCTCTCTGTTTCTGAAGGAATAAGATGTTTAGTCTTGGCCTAGTGAAATATTGATAAGGTTCTGATTTGCAATGATTTTCTGTCTTTGCTGATTTTCTCAGTCTGTAGTCAGTTCACATTTCCCTGTTATTTGCACACATCCAAAGTCAGATGAAATTAGGCCAGAGCTATTTCACTGGGGCCCACAGTGGCAGTGATGTCCCCAGATATAGGAATTTGCCATCACATTGCTTCTTCATTTGGTCCACCATAAATATTTCATTCATCTCTAAACAAGGCAGCTACTCCATGATGATGCAGATATGGTGGGATTGTTTGCAGTTCATTCAGATCATACTAACTTTTAAACTCTCTGTAAAATATGAATTTTGGACATTTAGATGATCAAATTTTTAAAAAAGATGATCTGTGATTACTTTTATAAATTAAATATAGGTCAACTTACATGAAATTGTCATTATTTGACCACTGTTGACATAAAGGAAATTTTTATAACCTAACAAAAATAATATTTCTTATGACTCATGCAAGTAGAAAAGTGATGAGCAAGAATTTGTAACAGAACTTATAGTTATAATGGAACAATTAAGAATACAGAACTTACTGGAATTATTTTAATTTTTTTGTTGTAATGAAATTTTATGTGTTTGATGTTGAAACTGTACTTTTTTTCATAGAAAAGGACTGTAGGGGGATAGTGACCTAAACAAAAGCTTTATATCCACTCTTAAAAACTCTAAGACCAAGAAGTTACATGACTCCCAATTTAAAAATAAACATTCTGGCTAAAATGTTTATTGCATTAAATAAAAAGTGTTTTTTTATTTTTATTGAATTTATTGGGGTGACATTGGTTAATAAAATTATACAGGTTTCAAGTGTACGTACGACTCTATGAGACGTTACCTACATATTGCACTGTGCATTCACCACCCAAAGCCTGGCCTCCTGTCACCACTTGTCCCCCCTGTCCCCTCTTCTCCCTCCGCAAACCCCTCTGTCTCACTGGTAATCACCATACTGCTGTCTGTGTGTTTTTTCCTTAATCTCTTCACCTTCCTCACTCAGCCCCCTTAACCCCCCTCCTCTGACAGCTGTCAGTCTATATTCTCTGTACCTATGATGCTGTTTCTATTTTGTTTGTTGTTTATTTTGTTCATTAGATTCCACATATGAGTGAAATCATGTGATATCTGTCTCTGAATGCATACATTTTTCATTGTTTAGTGACTTGTTTTGGAAATTTCACAAAACACTAATACAAATATTCACACTTTTAATCATCACATCCAACAGTTTTCAAGCTCTAAATAGGCTGCGTGTGCATGTCATGTCTTCACTTGGTATGCAGCACGGTCAATGCTGCAAATGCTATTTTTATCACTATTTTATGGCTTAAAAAAATCATGGCATGTCAAAGTTAAGAAACTTGCTGCAATTACACAGCTGTTAGTGATCTATTATGGCAAACTTTGGGGATTAAACTGTGTGTGTGTTTGTGTGCACGTGCATGTGTGTTTGTATGTGTTTCGCTCTAGCTATTTTTAAATAGTGTTTATTTTGCTATAATGAGCGCAGAGGGTTCTAACTTGTATCACATTTGTAAATTCCCAAGGTTATCTTCACACATGGAAACATTAATTGGCCTAAAGAAAAGTACCATAAAACGGTGGAGAAGAAGGGAAGAGCTTGAAAAAAATCTTCCTGTGTATACCGCATAAAGAAGAGACAGAAGGAAGCAGAATCCAGTGCCATGGTTATTTGACGTCTTGTGTTCCTCAAGTGGTGAAAGAGAGTCAGGCCGAACACAGCTCTCAGGGCTGACACTGGCTGGCTGGGAGACTTAGCGGCTCCTGAACTACTCTGGGCCCCTCACATAATGTAATCTGCACTGAGATAATCACATGCTATTACATCGCGCAGCAGTGGGACTTGGTTCAGCAGAGAAAAGCAAAGAACATGAATTGACGGGAGAAGAAAGAAGCCATTGGGGCGAGGGACTGGTCTGACCACCCAACACCCCAGGAAGAAGCGAGTGAATGGGGAACTAGTCCAGCTGGTCAGCTCGTCACCAGGGTCCCTGTGGTGTCTCCCCTGCGGCACAGTCAAGCGTCTTGATTTTTAATAAGCATGTGTCAGTTCTCTTACGTCTTTGTGGCAATTTGGCTATAGTCTTAAGCAAACACCGTTAATGACTGCATTTGCATGTTTTTTATAACTTGGACATAACACTACCGAGAAAATTGGACTCTGATACGCTGTTGGGCAGACACATGGGTCCCACATGACAGGACAGGATGATAATCATGACTACCTGGTTGCGCTTTTATAGTGTTACTTCATCCTGATGAGAATAATTTCTCTCAGGAGGGACTCAGGAAGCCGCCCATGTGTCAGGGTTGGGATATGAAAATAACTATACCCACCATAGCCAGCAGCAAAAACTAGCTAGATGCTGTGAGGCTGTATCTCTGACCTCATGCTGTTCCATACAAGAAACCTGAGCTTGGGGTTCGCCCTTTTCCTTCTGGTTCTGGTAATCTGCCACCACCACTTGGAAAGAATGCATTCCCAGAGCCATAGCCAGCTCGCCATCAGATTCTTTTCTCTCTTCATTCCTGTGTGACATTGCACCCTGCTACTCTTCCCAGCATGGAATCATATTGCAGCTCACTGGGCCTGCACAGAATGACAGCATGACAGCGGGAGGGAAGGGGCAGGGAGTCACTGGTCCCAGAACGAGATGCATCATCTAGCATCCCCTTGGCCAAAGCCAAGAGCCGACTAAAATCCAAGTCAACCCGAGAAGCATGAAACACTGCACAAAAGAAACACTGATCCAGGAGTTACCACACCTTCCAGAACAAGCTCAGAAGCAGAATAGAGATCACAAACGGTGTCTCACCCAAACAGTAATTCAGGGATTTCTTTCCACACACTATGGGTGAACAGGTGGCAGGGAGTGTGATGGGGCAGCTGCTTCTTTAGAGAATAAGAGTTAGGATTTTTTTAAACACTCAGGTATTCCTAAATTATTATTCTATCAAGTTTAATTTAATTACATTTTTATGTTTCCTACTTTTTTCAGATTGTGAACATGTAATTTATTGTTTCATTGATTATGGTTTTTTATTTTTTGACTTTATTATGTATTTTTGTTTTACATTATTATTTTATTTATATTGTTTTATTTTTAAAAATTGTCATATGTTACACTATGACACTTTGAAGTATGCATAAAGCCACGTCCCAGCCTGGAGTACGTGCACCTTGAAGACAGCAAGCTCATTCACTTTGATTTGCATCTCTGAACTTTAATGTTCCAGAGCTGAATTAACTTGAATTTCAACGGCAGTAAAGTATAAAACTACAACAACTTTGCCGAGGCGACAGACAAAGCTACCAATCCCATGCTGATCTAATAGCAGGGAATATCAAATTTCAAAAATTACGCTTCTAGTTTTCATCATTTCTTGAATCATCTCGAGATGTGGACAATGACCAATCATTTCCTTTTTGTCTGTTTGTTCATTTGTTTGGCATTTGGGTCATATGGTATAAAGGCAAATGAAACACTGACAAACTCTGGACTGTATACCTCCTGCACAAGATCTGCTCTAAGTTTGTAGCCACCAGTACAGGTAACAGGATCCGATTTTTCATATAAGGCCCATGCATTTCCATAATCGCTCCTCAGTGCCCGGCACTTACCTGCTTTGTTTTCCATTGCCATTTTATAATAGCATGCCTAAGTCCCATCAATATTCAGGTTAGCCCTCTAAAATGAAACTATAAATTTCAATTTGGACAAAATAAGCCCTCATTTGGGCTCATAAGTTTTAAATAACACATTACCATTGGCTACATCAAGTTTGCATTTCTAATGTTATTTTATGCATTTGACAATAGGTGTTCCATGCTGCTCAGGAGGGAAAGCAAGTGCATGTGAAATGTAAGTCTGCTTAAAATGGAGGAATTGATTAGAGCTGTCAGTCAGCACTGACAAGAGAGGTAAATTATTTCTAAAGATATTTGAGACCTCTGTGTACGCTCCATTGTCTGCAGGTTCTGAAGTTTCAGAATCCGATCTCCAAAACCTCGTCAAAATATTGTCTCCACATTCTCAGGGCCTGAAAAACAAAGCCCAATTTTAAATGTATTGTGAGAATAGTTCAGTGCAGACTCCAAGCTGAGGGAGAGCTGTTGGGAGCAGCGCTAGATGCCCAGAGCAGAGCCCACACCAGACACTCCATGGTCGTTCCAACAGCATTCCTATTATCCACACCATCTCTTCCCGAGTAGCCAGTTAAGTTACGCCCACACTGCTGCAAAGGCAGGAGCACTGGTCCTGTGAAATCATCTTGTACTTTGTGTCAGGACTGATTGCAGGATTGTTTCCAACAATTATTTGATCTTTTCCTGAACTGGAAAATGCAAACAAATTTTTTAAAAAGATATCATATATACCCTTGAAGAAACTACCACTCGGACCTAAATCATGGTACTCTATTGTATTTTTCTCTTGCCCTCTAAATAGGCACTCTAAGCAACAGAAAATAATAATATAATATTTAAAAAGCAAACCAGCACACTTGTATGTATGTGTGGTTTGTGGTAAAGTAATCTTTATGAGAAGATCTACATGTTTTGTCTGACATGTGTTTTAATATCATTAACTTTTTCTTGGAAGGCATTGTAAAACATCAATGGATGCTAATATTGTATACGTACATCCATGTCGTATTTGAAAGTGACAGACACCCCAATTTTGAGCTGAAAACAAGCTGCACATTCAAAATTCCAGAACTACTCTTTCATAAACACTAGACAAAGGCATTTACTTATCAGCAAGTGAAATTTCAGGAGAGTTGAGCTTTATGTAGAAGGTGAAAGATTTATATGATCTGAAGAGAAACCAGAGTATGAGTTGAGCTTTATGATCAATGACCGGGGTGCACTGCCTTCAAATTGGCTCCATTCTCCCCATTCTGTGCCCATCACCTCTGCCATGTGACTTGGCTGCCCTCACATTAAAAGGCGGTATCTATTTCCCTTCGCTTTGAATCAGGCTGACTTGCTTTAGCCAATAAAAAGTGGGGGATATGATATGGTGGTAGTTCCGAGCTTCAAACAGCTATGAGTACTTTCTCTCTTGCTTGGAGCTGGAGAGCTGACACAAGAGCAAGCCCAGGCTAACCTGCTAGAGATGAGAGGCACCTGGAGAGAAGCCCTCCATCCCAGCACTCTGAGTAAGACCACTAGGACTGGCCACCCCTTGGCCAACCCACAGTGGATCACAGAGGCATGAGTCAGGCCAGCCAGCCCATGGCTGTATGAACAATAATAAACTATCATGTTTAATGTCCTTGAGTATGGAGATGTTTTTTATACCCTAGATAACCAGTTCCTTTTCTCCAGTGTCATGATAATTACCATTTATTAATAACATATGATATACCGGATGTTTTTACATACATTCATAGTTTTAATTAATTCCAATAAAAACCCTTAAAGAAATATGACACCATCTTCATTTTAAGAAAGAAGATATTGAGGTTAAGACATTTTGTCAATGTTTGAACCTAGGTTTACATTGTATCAAAGTTTTAACGATTCAGTGTCCTCTTTCTACCATGTAACTCTGAACCAAAATGTCATGTGATAATACGACTCTGTCTAAACATCAGGCCTGTTCAGCATCTCACCTGTCTGCAGGAGTGAGAGGTAGTCTTCAGTATTCTTTCTCCCCTTGGCTCCAGGCAGCTCTTATCTTCCTTCTCCTCCTATTTATCAAGCTAGCAGCTAAAAATATGTACTGTCTCAAAGTTAGATGAGGATAATGAATGAATAAATGGTGCTAAAAGGAAACTTGACCTAAGGTGATGAACATGCATACAATGTACAGATGATGTATTATGGAATTATACACCTGAAACCTATATAATTTTATTAACCAATGTCACATCAATAAATTCAATAAATACATTTTTTTAAATGGACTGTCTTGTGTCCCATCTCTTCGAAGTCTTCCAGGAGACTCACTGCCCAATGGGGTTCAGGTTGTCCTGACTGATACCAAGCTTCTACTGTTGGAGAATCATTAACCTTCCCAAGTTCTCTGCTAGGGGCCCTCATGCGATACGTTAGGACAGTGGGTGAGGAGGAATGCCACAATTTCATGACTTCCTATAGCTAATAAGTCACCACTCTGCAATAACAACCTACTTTGACAGGTTCCCAACCACACCATTTTTTCCCATCACATCAGGGACTTACCTGAAGAAAATATGGAGTACATGTTTCTTTGGATGTTTCTCAAAGAGCATGCAGTAGGTCTCCATCTTTGATCTTGATGCAGGGCGTTAGACATAACCGTGATACTAACCACACACACACAAACACATGCAGGCACACAGAGGGGACACAGACTGGGCAAAACCATCTGCTTCATTCTCAGGTAAAATTGTTTACTTAGATGTATATGCATCCCTGTGGCTAAACTGTCCTTGGAAATTTCAAATCAAGATAAAACCTGTTTAGGTCTTTGCCAAAGGTCACATTGCACTGTGAGAAGCTTCAAGAGCATCTTTAAGAGTCAGCGTGTGGCAGAAAACATCAAGACCGAAATCAAGAACTACCAGTCTGCCCCTTTTGCTAGAGGCTTCCGCAACCAGAACCAGAGCAGGAATGGTTGGCAGAACTACCTGGGATTCCGCTGCTGTGATAAGGCAATGATCACTAACGTTGGTGATATCTCCGTGTGCGAATGGTACTGGCACGTGTACAAGTCCCTTTTCCCCATATCCTGGGTGTCGGCTTGGAATTACCACCTGGAAGAAGGCACATTCTCTGGGAAGATCTGAACTGACTGCACCCAATCCTCTGTCCTCCATCCCTCTCCCAGGGAGGTAAAGGGGAACCTATGTACATCCCGTCCTATGATCCTGAGTCATGGATTAACTAATAACAAATATTTGTTGGAAAAGTACAAAAAAGATAAAACTTCTTTAAAAAACTAAGGTTTTTAAAAAACACAAATATGTCTTAAGATAAAAAATTAATTCCCAGTCTCAGAAAGCTCTACTGAAGAATATTGCACTTTCATCTATAAATCTCTATAATTTGGAATAATCATATGATTCTCTTGTTTTCAGCTTGTTCTTCATAGGTCTGCTTCTTCATACCAAGGAAGGAATGATATAAATACTGGAGCTCTTGTTTTATCACTTTTTAAAGTAGAAAACACTTGCACAGAAAAACATAAATATGAATACAAGGCATCAAGTATGAAAATAAAGCAGTGTTTTCTACAATTCATGTATCAATGCTTAATAGGAGAATTTTTTTTTTCATGAGGAGAAACCTCAATTATCATATTCTCTCAAGAGAAGCTCTACTGGTCTGAATCCAGAATTTGTTTTCAAGAAGAGGAACAAATTGACTCAATATGCAACCATTTGTTGCCAAATGAGTTGACAAAATATGTAGGCATGCAAAGAGCACACATTTGTTGAGGAAAAACATAATTTATTTCAAAACTGCTGCTTTGTACCTGTGAGACTAGCAAGAACCAAGAAGATCTCCTGGTGGGCAGTGTTTCTCCCTTGTAACATATTGCGGTGGTGCAAGAGGTGGAATTTGCTCCTCTATACTCCCCAATCCCACCCTCGTCACTCTCCTTTGTCACAAGACAGGGCCCTTATGCCCACCTTGCACCTCCATCCTCATCTTCACATGGGTCTTTATTATACTTAATAGATTGCTCATTTTTGCTAAGATGCCACAATCTTACCCCAGGGATATTTGCATTTTGAGAGCTGTCAGAATTTTAAGCAAAGACGTGCTGTTCCGATGACAGGCCAAAGCCAAGTAGTGGAGGAGGGGACGTTCTGTTCCGTGGGCACACTGGTGTCTCCAGGCACAGGGGCTTTCGCTGCACATGGGTGAGCCTGGCAGATGGGGACACCTGCCAAAAATGACGCTCGCTTTGGTTTTATAGCTTTTGCCACCAACATTGAGTGGATTTCTTAAATCAGAATCTCTCCATTAATTTCTTTTGCCATGAAGTTTCCTGATTTTCAGTTTCTTTCTACTTGGCCCAAATGTCACTGAATTTTAAATTATGCTAAAGGTGTAACATGTGCAGAAGGAGCATTTACTCTAAACCCTTTACTTACAGATGAGGACACACAGATGTTACAGTGTCAGGGTACTTGCCCAAGCTCATAGGGCTGCGGGTCAGGAAAGAACAGCTGGAGGACCCAGGCCTCCTTGCACAGTGCACTCTCCTCTGAGGGCACTGCTCCAGTGGCCTCCCGCACCCCAGGGTCCAGCACAGTGTTGAGAGTGCTCTGAACCCTGTGGTCCTCTTCAATGCCTTTGTTCTGCAAACAGAGAGACAATGTTACTGGGTTGCTCCAAAAGAGGCAAATGGAGAGCTTGGAAAATTTGACCAGAACACATGAAAAACAGGCAAAATACATTTATGTTTAATAAAGAACAAAGGTGATGGTGAGAAGAGTGCTTGATGTTTGGCTCCTTTATTAAATATCCTATAAGTTCTGATAACTTCATATCCATGACCTCACACATGAAGAAACTGCAGCTCAAGTAGGAAGAACATAAACCCCGGGGAAACCTCAGTTCTGACTCGTGCCTTTCCAAGTTATCTCCTGAAGACACAGATAGTCATACAAACAAGAACACAGGTTTCATGCAGACATACATAAAAATATTGAGTTTTTACAATCCATATACCCATTTTCTTCAAAAATGTGATGATAGCTATAAAAAAGAGAGAAATGCATAATAAGATGTTTACGTTAAAATCAAAAATTAATTTAAATACAGAAAGAGAAAATTATTGTTAAAATATATGTTGTAATTTAGTTACAATGAATTTAATTCTGCATTTTCTGACAACACTGGCAAAAAATGAAATATAGTATGAATTCCCATTCACTAGAAGAAGGGAACACATATCTCTTCATCAAGAGAGATTTTTAAAAAATTAATTATTAAATAAAAATATTTAATTCCTCAAATTAAGGCCCTAAGCTGCAAATTGGCCAATGTCTTCACCTATGGATTTCCAGACCATTCATCCACTATTTCTCAGACATGGATGTCTGCGGCAGCAGCAAGGGTGAGTCCGCCTTCTCCCTCTCACACCCTTACAAAGACCTCTCTGGCCGGGCTGCATATGTGCAGCAGTGGAGGGCATTTCCAGCAACAACAAGTCCTTGCATGACCTCTCTTACACCTCACTTTGCCTCCTGTGATGGTGGATATAACGTGTCAACTTGACTAGGCCATATGTACCCAGGCATTAGGAAATTGTTGATCTGGGTGTTTCTGTGACAATACTTCAGGACAAGATTAGTATTGGAATTGACTGACAAAGTCAAGTAGATTGTCCTCCCCAATGAGATATTGACAGCAACACAGGCATCGTAGGTGATCTTAACACCTCATTGTCAACGATTAATATATCTTCCAAGCAAATCAACAAGGATATTGTGGCACTGAATGACACTTTAGATCAAATGGACTTAATTGATATATACAGAACAATTTACCCCAAAGAAGCTAAATATACATTCTTTTCAAATACACATGGAACATTTTTAAGAGAAACCACATGGTAGGACATAAAACATGCCTCAACAAATTCAAGAAAAATTGAAATCATATCAAGTTTCTTCTTGAATTAAACAGCTTGAAGCTAAAAACCAACCACAAGGAAAAAACTTGAAAACATTCAAATGCATGGAGACTGAATACCATGCTGTTGAATAATGAATGGGTTAACAATGAGATCAAGGAAGAAATCAAAAAGTTTCTAGAAACAAATGAAAATGAACACACAACAGCCCAAAACCTTTGGAACACAGCAAAGACAATCCTGAAACATAAATTCATAGCAATATAGGCCTCACTAAAAAAGATAGAAAATCTCAAATAAACAACTTAACCCTACATCTACAAGAACTAGAGGAACAACAACAAACAGAGACTGGAGCAAGTAGAAAGAAGGAAATAGTCAAGATTAGAAAAGAATTAAACAACATAGAGACTAGAAGAACAATTCAAAGGATCAATAAAACCAGGAGTTAGTTCTTTGAAAAGATAAACAAAATTGACAAGCCTTTAACCAGACTCATAAAGAAAAAAAGAGATAGGAAACAATAAATAAAATCAGAAATGAAAGAGGAGAAATTACAACCATTACCACAGAAATACAAAGGATTATAAGAAATTACTACCAACAACAATGTGCCAAAAAATTTGACAACAATAATGAAATGGACAAATTTCTAGAAACATATAATCTTTCAAAATTGAATCAAGAAGAAGCAGAAAGCCTTAATAGACCAATAATATTTAATGAAATTGAAGTAGTAATAAAAAAGTTCCTGGCATACAAAAGCCCTGGACTGGGCAGCTTCACAGGTGAATTTACCAAACATTTAGGGAAGAGCTAACTCCTATCCTCCTCAAACTATTTCAAAAAATTCAAGAAGAAGGAAGACTCCCAAACTCTTTTGATGAAGACAGTAGTATCCTAATTCCAAAACCAGGTGAAGACACAACAAAGAAAGTAAACTACAGGTCAATATCTCTCATGAACATAGATGCTAAAATCCTCAAAAAAATATTGGCAATTTAGATCCAGCAATACATTAAAAAAATTATACACCACATTTAAGTAGGATTCATCTTAGGGATGCAAGGATGGTACAATATTCACAAATCAATAAACATAATATATCACATAAACAAAATGAAAGACAAAATTTACATGATCATATCAATAGATGCTGAAAAAGCATTTGATTAAGTATAGCATCCATTTATGATAAAAAGCCTCAGTGAAGTGGGAGTGAAGGAAGCATACCTCAATGTAATATAGGCTATATATGGGAAACCTACAGCCAACATCGTACTCAATGAGGAAAAACTAAAAGTTTTGCCCCTAAGATCAAGAACAAGACAAGGCTGTCTACTTTCACTACTTGTATTCAATATAGTATTGGAAGTTTGAGCCACAGCAATCAGACAAGAAAAAGAAATAAAATACATCCAAATTGGAAAGGAGGATGTAAAACTCATTATTTGTAGATGCCATAATAATGTACATAGAAAACCCTACAGTTTCCACCAAAAATTAAGTGAATTTCACAAAATAGTGGGATATAAAGTCAATATTCAGAAACTGAAGGCATTTTTGTACACTAACAGTGAAAAATCAGAAACAAAACCAAGGAAATACAATCCCATGGACTATAGCAACAAGAAAAATAAAGTACCTAGCAATAAACTTAGTGAAGGAGGTAAAAGACCTGTACTCAGAAAACTACAAAATACTAAAGAAAGAAATTAAGGAAGATACAAATAAGTGGAAGCATAATTCTTCATGGATTGAAAGAATTAACATCATTAAAATGTCCATATTACCCAAACCAATCTCTAGATTAAACACAATCTCTATGAAAAAAACAATGACATATCATCATCATGTCATTGTTTTTTTAATAGAGATTGTGTTTAATCTAGAGATTGGTTTGGGTAATATGGACATTTTAATGACCAAGTGCTGGAAACAACCTAAATACCCTCCTACAAATGAGTGGATCAAGAAACTATGGCACATTTACACAATGGAATTCTGCACAGCAGAGAGAAAGAAGGAGCTTATACCCTTTGCAACAACATGGATGGAACTGGAGAGCATTATGCTAAGCGAAATAGGCCAGGCAGTGAGGGAAAAATACCATATGATCTCACTTTTAACTGGAATGTAATCAACCAAAAAAAAAAAAATAGCAAGAAAAACATAACCAGAGACATTGAAATTAAGAACAATCTAACAATAGCCAGAGGGGAGGGGGAGGGGAC
>PVJI01015550.1:17542-40852 GCA_004026765.1 Micronycteris hirsuta
CAGGGAAACATGAAACAGCCTGACAGTGACCAAAGGAGAGGGGAGAGGGGGAGAAGGAGAGGGAGAAGGGCAGGGGGGTCTAGTCAAGGAACGTATATAAATGATCCATGGACATGGACAACAGGGTGGGGATTGTTGGAGGGGTGGGCAGCAAGGTGGAGAGCAACGGGTTTTGGGAAAGTGTGGGGGGCTGGAAATTGGGACAACTGTAATAGAAATAATAAAATAAAAAATAAAATAAAATAAAAAAGTTTCTCTAGCACAGTGCCCAGAAATACCCTGGGCAGGTCCTTAGAGCCATTTCTTTCTTTCAGGGACCCTGATATACTGGAAGGACTGTCTGTTGAGATGCCTCCAGGCAAGTGCAGAAACAAAGGGAAACTACAAAGGATAGGCCAACTGGATTGCCCCCAGGCAATGGCACCCTTTGTGTTTTCTGGCTCTGACTATGTGGTTCACTGTGTCTGAATTGGACCTGATACATCTTTTCAACTCATTATGATTTGTTCTTGAATCTACAGAAATTGAACCATTAGAAATATTTGAAACTATGGAGCCTGGCCAGACTCTACCCAATGAAGCCACCACGGACAGAAGGTGGCAGTCACTATCATCCTGTTCTAAACCTTGTGATTATCACCCTGTTTCTTTAAACCCTCTCCAGGGTGGCATTCTCTCTCAGCTTCAAGCAGGTATTTTGTCGTGGCCATGAACATGACACTATGCTAGCGTCTTTCAAGTATATGGGTTGGGCAAATAAACGCTGCCTCCAAACTTTCTCTGGGTAATGAGCTGACTATGCAGTCTGCCCCAGCTATGCTAGACTAGCTCAGAGTATGGTGGTACATAAAAGTTTTGGGTGTTTTTTAAACTCATACTTTTTAATTGATATATTCTGCCCACTACAGACATCCTCTGTTTTTGATAGAGCAGTCTGATTATGCACAGAGACCAATTTCACTGAGGCTGGACAAGTGAGCACAAAACCAAGGAGGAAAAGGACGTTGGTAACATATAATCATAATGAGTGTGCATGCATGTCTTCCTCTTCCACTGAAAGGCTGGAGAGATGGGGGACATTGTCGCCTGCAAACTGAAAACCGGAGAGGATGATGATGGTTTAAGAGTGTGACTAGCATGTATGGCAATAACCTATGTATGCATAATATCAATGCATAATTTATAGATTATTAAATTCTGGTTGGAGACATTTGCATTTTGAATAATCAATTCTTTTCCCTCGAAACTTTGGAATCTGTGCTTGTGGCTTGGAAGGAGTCAGTCACTTGGAAGTCCTTCACATAAAAGTGGTGGCAGAAGGTAACGGAGGCTGAGATTCCAAGTGACACGATAGGGAGAGAGAAGAGAATCGAAACAAGAATTGACTTGGATGGGAAGGAAGGTGTCCAGGGATAGAGAGAGGTGCCTCAGAGACAAGTGAGGATGGAAGGGATCCTTTCACAGGGATAGACAGAGCTGTCTTCCCACTACCAAGCAATGTATAGAAATATAAAAATATGCTTGCTGGTGAACATCCCTAAACTGAAAACATAGCAGGAGGTTGGGCATCCTGGTGATTCCACTTCAAAACCTTGGAATAGAAGATGAGGAAGACAACCTCTGAGAGGAGGGCCATAGACTTTCACCCTGGGGATGCTCTAGGCAAGTGACTTGGTGAAGGATGAGAGCAGAAGCCAACCTCAGGGACACCCACTGCAGGTACTTGCAGATGCATAGCAAGTAAAGAACACCAAGAAATGCATCATTCTGTCCCAGAGGTTGCAGGGGAGGGGGGCCATGTTGTAGCTGTAGTCATGGGAAGAGGAAGCTGGATGATGCAGGAGGAGTGGGGGGAGGGCACCAAGGGCGTGGGCAGGTGGGTTTGGCTCCATCTGTAGCGAGGTCAGATATTCCTCCAAGTAACCAGCAATTATGGTTGCAGCAATTCCACTTTCTTCTGCTGGAAGGTGAGCTCTCTGAGGACCATGGCTTCAGAGACCCATCGGGACTGCTGTAGTAGGACTACAGTTTCCAAGAGAAACAAAGTGAAAACACAAAAATAAAGTCCTAAAACAGGTTGGAGTCTAAGAACATTTCAAATATATTCTCTTGTATGACAGTCAATAGACCACATCTGGGAAGTGGAGAAAATATTTCTATGTCCATGTCTTTTGTTCATGATGTCTTGTAAAGGAGACAGAAAAACATGTGGTATGTTCAAAAAGAGAATTTCAGGCCTAAGGGTTTCAGAAGCAAAGCAATGCCAGCTAAAGCCCAAGCTGATTGAAGGAAAGGCATGCAGGACATTCACTCATGGCTGGCCGTGCAGGTGTGTGTGGATGGTGGGTCCACGCTGACGCCGCGAGGAAAGCTGAGATGGGAAGATATTCCTTCTTTCACCAAATCCTTTCTTGAAAGGATGGAAAGTTAAGTTTCCATGAGGCAACCCAGGTAGCAAGGCAAATTCTTAGTGCTGTGACACACCCGACCTCCAAGAAGGAAGAAGCCTGCCATGAAGGGAAAGGTAGGAGGCATTGTGATTAGTCAGATGGGCCCTTCGTGTGGGTCAAATCTCAGCTGTCTGGGAGGTCCTCGGGTATGAATGACAGAGAATTTACTTTGGGATTTTTCTGGGCTGCGGGCAAGGCAAATGCGTAAGAGCAATGCTAACAGGACTCGGAGGGGGGAGTAGCTATTAGGTGATGTGAAGGATGGGCCCAGGGTGGGTCTTTACTTTGGACCCAAGACCAACGCAGGCCTTGATCCTGGTTGACTTTAAAAACATTAACTTTAAACTCACTCTTTTTTTTTGTAAACCACGAACCAAAGTAAAAATGGACCTCTGTCTAAACAAATAATCAATGTAGTCAATAAGGTCATAAAAATAGACTAGCACATACAGACTCCTTGACCCTCAACAGCGTGGGAGTCACCACAAGAGTGCCCTGCGTTAGATGCAGCATGTGGTGGCGGCGAAGCACATGTTTGCACACGTCGCAGGGAAATGACCCCTGAACACCGGACGTGCAGTTTGGCCTTGCTCTCTGTGTTCATGTGGTGTACTGGTCAGTTTTTTAATTAGTGGTCCATCCGCCTTCATATCACAGGGGCAGACATAATTGCTTCACTGTAAAAGAACCTGTTAAGACAGCCACATGGGAAAGTGCCAGAGACAGATCATTCTGGGGCTTCTTTACAGACTGTTTTGTAAATAAATCATACTTTTTAATTGCTCTGTCAGAAAGATCCTTCCTTGAGCAAAAGGTGACTGGGGCTGAATGTGGGAACGCCACAGGACATCTGTTTGGTCTGGCCAAGGGCTCCGTGCACTTGTTCTCAATACCCAGAGCGACCTCTCAGATTCCATGGACATAGTAACAATTAAAAGCACACAATGGCGCGACCATGTTTGCCGTGACAGAGGCAGGTTGGCTGCTTCCCATAACAGCCTCCCGGGCGAGCGGAACAAAGGGCCCCGGCCCATCTGCACGGATGCTCTGAATGCCGCCTGTTCCAAAGACTGCGCTCCTCCGCCAGCGCCCCGGGAAGCCCCCGCACAGAGAAAACTCAGAGGGCCAGAGGAGCCCTCCGACATTAGTATGATAATGAATTCTGGATGCCTCTGACACACACAACAAAGGGATGGGTTCTTGGGATAGCAACTTAGCAGGTCAGGGACACAGTGCCATTGACTCAGTGTGGACAGAAGTGACCAGCCTGAGCATCTCCAAGTGGATGCTGTTACTTGAGCTTTTTCATCAAGGGCTGGTAAAGAAATAAAAAGCCCTTGGCTGTGTGTAGATTGTGGAGAAGTCCAATGTCTGACCCCACATCTGAATACAACCACCTCCCTAACACCTTAGTCACTCCTCCAGTTCTCTCGCATGGGTCTGTGGCTTCACAAAAGACAGTTTGATACTCTCAAACACACACCTCTCACTCTGTTGGCAGGGAGAAGAAGGGCATCCACAGTGGCTCTGGAGGGTAAGGTCCAGCGGTGCCAGCATCCTGAAGGTGAAAGTTTTATTCTCGGTTAATTTACCACAAACTGTGTTTCTGATTACAATCACTTAAATTGGCAACTACCCTCAAACAAAAGCCCTGAAGTTCCAAAAGTGGCCAAAACTCCAAATGGGGAACATGAGGGACCCCTTCCTCAGTTGGGTGAAACGTCCAGAATCACCTGGAAATGCCTAGGCTTTCTTGAGCAATCTCTTAAATTTTAGGAGTGAAGTAAGCCTTAGTAAATTACAGAGGTTGAAACATTGGCAACATCAATAACAAAGAATAGTAACAACAACAAAACAGGCCTTTAACACAAGGGGAGGGAAAAGAGTTGAACCCAGTGTCACGTCAAGTCCCCAAACGCGGTGGCACCAGTCCGCGGCCGTTAACAACTATTATATAAACATAATGGAATGCGCCCGGTGTTCTGACTGATGGAAAAAGCCCGGTCATTAGCCACTGGGGGATGCCCGATGCCCGCACCGCTCTCCAGCTGCCATCCAAGTGTGTTTCCATAAAACTCAGCCCGCTTAACAAGGAGTTTGATGGAGTGTTAACGATCTTCAGCTTCAGGTCGAGCTGTTAACCAACAAAGTCGTCATTAACTGCTGGTAATGACTGCATTTCTGGGGATTATTGCTTAATTACGAACTTGATGGCCACAGCCCTGCCTCCTGACTTGGGGAAGGCGAATAGTTTTCCATCACATCGCTTTCACCACAACCTTCATTTCTCCGTGCTGTGTCTCTGCCATACTAAGGGACAGGAGATGTTGGGGGGTGGCCTGGGGGCTTTCCAGAGCCATTGTGTGCTCAACTCGGTTGCTTTCAAGGCTGCAGGGGGCCGGGGTTCTCTGCAGACAGCAAGTACAAAGGAGCCGCTGGTCACAAATGATTTCTTAGGGACTATTGATTTATTATCAACAACAAGCAGGCAGCGTCACTGGGGTGATTCGGCATCGCAACTGGCTGGAATGACTGAGAATTCAGGAAATGATCCCAACCACCCCCCGGCCCCACTCTGTAGGCTTGCGCACACTCACACACATGTCTGGGTAAGGACTTGAAATTCATCACCTCAGGGGATCGGAACCTCTCCAGCTTGTTTACCACATACCACCAAGGGGGAAAGTGGACGTGGACTTTCAAGTCCAGGACACCACAAATAAGAAGCATGGGTCCATGCTAGGACCATTTCGGGACCCATGAAATGGAGCAATGATTTTTTTCCAAAGTTTTTTGCCTTTGGTTTCACTCATTTAATTTTATTATTTTATTTTATTTATTTTTAAATCTTCACACCAGGATATATTTATTCATTAAAGAGACAGAGAGAGAGAAACATGTATGTGAGAGAGAGAAACATTGATTGGTTGCCTCCAGTACACACCCTGATCGGGATCGATCCAGAAACCTAGGTATGTGCCCTGACTGCGGATCGAACCCACAACCTTTTGGTGTATGGGACAATGCTCCAACCAACTGAGCCATCCAGCCAGAGCCACTTTCACTTTTTATTTTAAATTAAATCTAAAGCATCCATGGATAAGAGGGTTTAGTCCATTTCTTAGTATCCGCCTTATCATTTACTCTCATCGCTGGACTGTTACTTCCTTCAGAGCGATGTTTTTCAGTGACTTTGAAGTTTAGGAGATTTTTATTTAACATTTGTAGCCATCATGCATCATAGCAAATAAGGGCTCTTTTTATTGCATATTCATTAGTTGAAATTGGGGGAGACGTTGATATGTTCTTCTGTGGATATTGTTATTAATTCAAAACAATCCACTACTCTCATTTGCTTCAAACTTGACATGCATCTAACAGGCTTATCCCATGGCAGCCTCTCCAGAAACATTTGCTGACATGATACGGTTGTATTTCCGCTCATGTCTGTACACTCATATTTCAGATTAGGAACGTGCTTTTCTTTTTGGCCACTGTGAGCACATGACCTTCATGTGCCTCTCCTGGAGACATGGTTGTTCCCAGGGAGGTGGTGGTGTTTGTCACAGAACAAACACAGAGAAAAGTTCCTGTGAATAGACAACCGCTGATGTTGAAAAAGCAGTTCTGGCAGCCAAGGTTAGCTCAGCGAGTCAATCTACTGTTTGAAGAAAGGGTGACCTCAAGTCCTTCATAGGAACCCCCTCTCCCACCCTTTGAGACCAACCCTGATAGAGCCTCAGGTCGGGTCCCAGGGAGGGGAGGGTGGTGAGCTCATCCCCCAGGCCCAGGAAGACTCCTCCCAGATTCCTGTCTCAGATCTTTGGCCCAGAGTGCAAATCCTAAACCTTAAGTGAAATAGACCCCAGAGAAAAAGGAAACCCCTCTCTTCCCCTGGGGACTCTGTTGTGAGGCTGCTCCAGGCCCTCACTCACCTGGCACTGCCCTCTACCAAACTGAAGGGATGCCTCTGACTGAGACCCCCTGAACCTTCTTCAGGGTGTGGACAGGGCCCCATGTCAAAGAGCTCGCTGGGGAGCTGGAGGGAGGGGGTGCTGGTGCAGGAAAAGCCAGGAATGGAGGGCAGACTGCTGCCCCTGCCAGGCCCAGTGTTTCGCAGCAGCCCATGGAAGGTCCCCCCCAGGGGCATGGCAGAGGGGAACGTGTGCTGGGCTGGGCTCTTATGAGAGACAGGCAGACCTGGTCAGGAGTTACACAGGCCAGGGCAGAAATGCAGCAGGGTGAACAAGTGCAGTGACTAAGAACTGAGCCGGGACCGGAGTTCACAGTTCCTCGTGCTCCCTGAGGACAACAATTCACCCACCACCCCAAGTTAGCCATGTCTGATGGAAAAAAGCAGGTGGGCTGGCTCCCCAGGGCCTGAGCTTTGTAGTGAAGGGGTTGTTGGTGCCATTGAATCAGCCTGACCTCAAAACATTATTTGCTATTTAGTTGACGAGGCTCCTACCAATCGGCAGGTGGGGGCAGGGATAAAGGAACAACAAAATACAGTCATTATATCTTTGTCACATTTGATTGAATCACGCATCAGATTATGCCCCTCTGATCCCTGATGCGTGTGGTACGTGTTCCTTTGTCTGTAAACCTCTTTCACGTTGCTTTCCAAATCTATACTTGCTCTCCTTTGGAATATGAAAGGCATAACTGACATATTCTTCTGTCTCCACCCCTTGTTTGTAAGAAGCTACTAACATGGATTTAGGGGAAACTATTTTGCAGACACAGTTCTCTGTGCCAGAATTAAATGAAAGCAATATTAAAAATGCCTTTGAACGTGTTCCACAAATTCAAAAGAATATTTATAACTGTGCACAGAAACACACACTACTCAGGCCTCCCTATGATTCATTTGGTGAAAATAGACCTTTAGGAGCCAAGCACCTCCACACATGCCCGGCACACCACCTGCCACCTCCGCCAGGGCCCTACAGGAGGCTGATGTCCCACCTCCCAGGAAGGACTCCAGCCAAACTGGGTTTTGGACAATTAGCATGAGCAATCTGTTCTGTGTACTTACGTTCTTATCCTTAATGAAATCAAGGATTATTGAAGTTAAATATCTATACTATAAACTGGGAAAAGTAACTCCCTCCCCATCCCCCATCATTCTCTTTCTCTTTCTGAGAGAAGTAACACTGTGTTGGGCATATTTTCACACTGATGCAACAGGCACTTGCAGAATATAAAGCCAGGCAGACAAGCAGCTGAATTGTTTTCTGCAGACGTGGTATTCGTTATTTCAGGCCACACAAACACTGGTTTCTGGAAAGAATGACATGTTTTATATCAAGCTTCTCACAGCAAACAAGCATGTTAAAGCATACTGGGCACGAGGAAATGGTATGTCATCTACATCTTCAATGCCACCACCCACATGCAGAAACACATGCGTGCACACACACAATTTAAAGCATTCACAGATTTTGTAGAAATCAGATTTATATAAGAATCTCATTTATATTCATTAATCATGGACCGATGAGGTTTTCTAAATTTGCTTACATTCTGAATTTGGGTATTTTGTCTTTGCATTTTCTCCACCTCATTCTCTTGCTCACTTTCTGCAGCCACAAGGAGGAGACACTGCTGGCCCCTTGTCATAAAAGTGGACAGATGACAATATCTTCAGCTTGCACCTCATCTGTGTTTGGTCATCGCCCCCTTGGGCTGGAGTCCTGGTGGCTCTAGCAGGCAGGGGAAGCTCACCGCTCTTCCCTGAACCCGTGTAGACACCGCTTTCCGATAAACAATGCAATTGAGTTTGGTTTTGGATCACAGCACTATATATAAACTGAATATTGAAATATTTGTATATAGGCTATGTAATGCTTCTTCTTTCTGTTATGAACATGGTATAGAACTCTCTGCATTTATGAAAGGCAAAATTTTTTCTTTAACGATAAACCATTTCACAATTTCAGAATGTGTAAGAAAACTATTGTGAAGAGAATTATTATTCTTTTCCCTTCTCTTTTATTTATTTCACATGTCCTAATACTCAAAAGAATAATGTTAATATACCTCATATTTTCTCATATACAAAGCAAGGGAAGACACAACAAATGTGACTGTTTTGTGATTGATGCTGGCATATTATCATTAACTGAGTGATTTTGTGATCTCTTAAATTGTATAATATTATGCTTAATAAAATTATAATCCAGAATAGTCTCACATATGAGTTCAAAGAACAGTTCTTTGACATTGAATTAATAAAACTACACCAGTACATTACATGAATTCATGGAGTCACAAAATTTTCAGGAAATATTAATATTTTAATGAATAAAAACAGCAACATTAGTCATTTTTGACATTTGAAAATTATATGCTTTCAACCCTATTTTAGAATGTGTATTCTATAAATGCTAAATAAACCACCAGGAAGAAAAACCTCATACTGTTAAAAGGGATTCAGACAGCTGTTACATCATTTTTGACTTTATACCAAAATTTTTGTGGATCTCCAAAGTGATTTGAAAATAAATTCATAAAATATGATTTCATTCTGTATAATGTCTACAAAACCAACACAATAACCATCTGCAAGCCTCAAAAGCAAACCATGATTAAGGTCATCATACTGGCTGCAAGGGTTAAAGACTGGATTCATATAACTGGTAATTTCATGTGGTCCATGTCCTAGATCTAAAGGGACAAAATTAAACATGTTTTCCTTCCACACGTGACTCCCATTAATAGAGAAGTCTCTCAATTTCTGTAGTAATTATCCAACAATACCTAGATTCTTCCATCAGAACCTGACAACCCCAGGAGGCTGACTCTGGTTTCTAAGTGGCTGACCATCCACTGGAATCTAAGTTCTCAGGACCAGGGGCTCTGCTGGTTTTGCTTATATAGTCCACAGTGCCTAGGCCAGTTCCTTACACATAGGAGTCACTCAATAAAGTATTTTCTGAATGAATCCATGGGATAGCAAGAAGGACCAAGAAAATAGTGAAAAGAAAAGAACCTCCACTCATCACTTAGTGTTGATGACACTCTTTGTAGAGACAATTGAAAGGTATTCCTCAGCTTCTAAACTGTTCCCATACTCTTAGTTGACGTCAAAGGTATTTGGGACTAGGAGGAGACATAAATCAAATGAGTATTGGAAGAGGGGATAGAAGTTTAGATAAATAGACCGAAAGAGGATACCTTTTGAGCTGTGAATGAGTTCTCACCTCTGGGCCTGGACTAATACATCCAGAGATCTTGAGCTAAGATGGAAAGGGCAGCACTGATATCTGGCAAAAGATCTTGAGCAAACACAAGGTAGCACCAAGGTTATGGGAGGATGTCAGAGAAGCAGGTAGTCACAATTCTACATAAGAGGCAACTGTAGTACAGAGAGCTGGACATCGATGCTGGGGAAGAGGTGGACAGGGCTGTCCCAGGAGCAGGTAGAAAAGCAGCAGCTTCCCTGCAGTCAACCCAGGCTCACCACAGACCTAGGTCAGACAAACTTCACCTGCTTTTAGGATAAGATTACTGGATTTCTAGATGAGAAACCTAACACAGACAATAGCTGAGTGCAGATGTCAGGAAAGCAGTTGCAAATATCATGCTCTTTCCTTCTGGACACGAGGGGGAAGCACGGTCGGCACACTAATGCAATTTAGATCCCTCACTAGTTCAAAGACAGTTCCCCAAGGATGTGGTTCACTGGCTCCGGGCCAAGGCGGAAATTGCCATCACTTGGATGTGGGCATTGAGGTCAAGCTGCCCAATATTTTTGCATGACATATAGCTTGAAGTAATAATAATTTTCCTGGATGATAGAACTAGCATCCAAAACATCTTCTCAGCTTTGACAATGAGCTGAATATGAGACAATGGCATTTGCCAGGAGGAGATGAAGTCCCACAGTCCCAATGGCCTATGGGACGGTAGGCCTCCGGGCACCTCCCCACTCTGGGATGAGGGCCCCTCCCAGGGGCTCATTTCTGAGGAAGTGCTGAGCCCCCAACAGGCTCCATTAACAGAATAGCTGCTAAAGCAAGGCGCTTGCACTGGTCAGATCATAGCTAGAAGGGTGTGCTTGCTCCTGTGCTCTGAATTTAAAAGGGACAAAGATGAATTATGCCTAGAGGAAAAAGAATTGGGAAAAATAACTCAAAAACAAGTCATATTAAAGAAATCAGGCCTCTGCAGTTTAAGAGAAGAAAACAGTTGGTGAAGCTCTGAAAAAAAAATGACCCTCAATATTTGAAAGTATTTTGTGTCAAAAATAAATTAGCTTAATTCTCTACAGCTCCAAGAGTTAAAATTGAAGGCAGTGAATAAAAGCTACATAGAGGAGCCTTGGACAGGTAGCTAAATTGGTTAGAGCATTATTCCAATACGCCAAGGTTGCTGGTTTGATTCTCCAGTGAGGGTACATACAAGAATCAACCAATGAATGAATAAATGGGTGGAGCAACTAATCTCTCTCTCTCTCTCAATCAATCAATAAATAAAAATTTTAAAGAGAAAAAGAGAAAGCTACAGAGAGAAATTTTGACCTACATAGGGCGAAAAATTAAGAAAGCTAACATTATAAAGTGACATATTTAGAAAGCAGTAGATTTTGGCATTATTTGGAGCTGTTTGGGAAGTAACTGAGGATATCTTAATGAAATGTTGTTGAAAAACATTTGGTGGTTCACTCAGTACTTGATCCAGCTCTGCACTTTCCAAAATGGCGTAACATGTGGCCATTAGGTACATGAAACCTGTTAGTCCAAATGAGATATACCTGAAGTGGAAAGTATTTAGCAGATTACAAAGACTTGGGACAAACACACACAAAAAAAACTTTAAAAATCTCTGGTATAGTCTTTATAATTACTTGTTTTATAGTTATGTTACCCATATTAGATGGTATAAAGTCTACTAAAATAATTTCATTGTTTACATTTTTATTTATTTTTTATTTATTTTTTGTATGTATTATAATATATATTTATTTTTCAATTACGATTGACATTCAGCGTTACATTAGTTTCAGGTGTACGGTGTAGCAGTTAGACACTTACGTCACTTACAAAGTGATCCCCTGATAAGTCTAGTACCCCTCTGACATCTACATTTTTTACATTTTTAAACGGGGCTACTAAAATGTTTAAAATTGCATATGCAGCTTACATGATATTTTTATTCAGTCGCGCTGGTTTAGATCTTAATTACTCAGACTCTGGTTCTTGCAACAGCAGCAACAATACCTGGGAGCCTGTGAGAAACGCAGTCCATCTACCCGACCCGGGATCCATGACCCAGAGCCTGCATTTTAACAAAGCTTAAAAAACACTCATCAAGGTTATAACTGTTCTGAAACATTTCTAAAAGCAGATAAGCTTGTTATTTAAAGGAAATCTAGGAAGAAGAATGCTATAAAAATGAGTATGAGGATGCTTTTTATGTGAGGGGATTATTGGTTTGTTTTCATGTTTATATGCCTTTACCATGGTCCCGTTCTCTGTAGTAAGGCATAGCTTGATAACCGCTGGTCTGTACCATTTTTAAGTCATTGAGATATTCAAAATCTATAAATGCCAAATGTTTGATAATTCACACTTTCATTCAAGTTTATTAAAAACAGAATTGCAACAACCTATTCATGAGTGTGGATATGAATTCATGGTCTAGTCATGACCCTGTACAGTTCATTGGATATCAAATTTGTTCAATCATCAGAATCCTTAGCAAACACAATTTTTAAAAATGCAGATTCTATTCAGTCAGAATTGCCAATGGTAGCAAGTTAACGATCTTTTTATTTAAGTTCTCTTTAGGTGAATTTAATAGGACATTCAGCTACACTCTTCATGAGAGCTATACTACCTCTCTCGATATTTTTGACTAGTTATTATTTCATAAATGCTTGACTCTCTACTTTTAAATACAACATGAAGCCTTTTTATTTTATATTACTAATCTATATTTCTAAAACATGTAGAGTATTAAATACTACTTGACGCTGGTGATATAGATAATAAAATGAGGGTCAGTGGATGGAAAATTACTAGGGAGATCCATTTTAGTGGATTCTTAGAGGAAACCTGACGTAGGCAGATCCTTTTGGCCACTGGGCTGTGCAGGCCTGAGGAGCACAGGGCCACGTGGATGCCCGGTGGGGCGGAGGGACCAGAGGGGCCCGACTGAAGCTGGTCGTGAAGAGAGTCTGCCGGCCAATTGCCACAGTGAAGTCCTGCGTCATTGGAGACAGAGAGACCCAGATTAGATATTTTAAGGAATGTGAAAAAATCCTCGTTTGTTTTGATAACTCAATGAGTTCTTTGGGAACTAGAAATTTGGAAAGAATGTCCAAGGTAAAAGTATTGTGAATCAATAACATTGTAATAATGATATAAGCGGTTGGATGGGTACTAGACGTATTAGGGTTATCACTCCATAAGTTATATAAAGGTCTAATGATTATGGTGTACACCTGAAACTAATATAATATTGTATACTAACTATAATTGAAAAATATTTTTTCTTTTTAAAAAAATTATTGAATTTATTGTGGTGACATTGGTTAATAAAATTATATAGGTTTCAGGTGTACAATTCTATAATACGTCATCGGTAAATTGTATTGTGTGTTCACCACCCCAGGTCAAGTCCCCTTCCATCACCACCACGTATCCCCCTTTACCCTCTTCTCCCCCTACCCCCTTTCCTTCTGATAATCATTATGCTATTGTCTGCGTGTATGGGGTGGGGGGCATTGTTTAATCCCTTCACCATTTTCACTCAGTCCCCCAGCCCCTTTCCCCTCTGACAGCTGCGAGTCTGTTCTATGTATCTGTGAATTTAAAAACCAGAAATACTGAGTCATAAATAGTGCTGGTGAGGACAAACAAACAAAATAAGCACCCTCTTTTTACCCCTCATCTCTAGGCAAATGTCCCTTAGCACAAACAGTAAATGCCACCTTTATGCACCACCTCTGGGTGAGCATATAGTCAACGGACAGACAGCCGGGGCCTGCCCCTGCTCCCTTGTGCTGCCTGCCCGCAATGGCAGCTCCCAGGGCACCGGCGTTCTGCATCAGGCTGGAGGAGCGTACCCTATACCTTTATTGGCCTCTCCCTGGAGGACCACAAACTGCGTTAGTCTGAATTACCAAATCAAAACTTTATGTGCAGCAGTTTCCCCATGCGGCTTTAGCATTTTTATGTCATAATGCCTCCATCACCTCCCCCCCCCACCACATGCTCCACACCTATTACGTTATTGAAAAATTCTCAACAGATGTCATCTGAAGATGAATGGGGCTGGCCCGTGGGCATCTCGACTGGAATCTGAATATTGCTCAGCTCAACTAAAAATGTCAGGGAAAGAAGAGTCAGCTCAAAGGATGCCAGATGTGCCAGTAATGGTTGTTTTCCACAGACGGTAAGTGTGCACAATCTTTGCTTCTAGAAGGTGCAGGTTTCTTCGCCAGTGTTAGCAGGGCAGGACTAGGGCAGAGGAGTAGGTGGGAAATGAAGCTCAGAGGGGGGTTGATTTTAGAGTAGCAAATCCATCCTGACAACATCATAACCCTAACGCTTATTCCGTCCTGGAATCATCGGTTTACTTCTTTTACAAGTGGGAGTTGCTTGCGTGCTGGCACAGAATGGGGTAAGATGGAGCGCCCTGCCTGCCCTCCTGGTTTTTACTGCAGCTGGAGAGCCAGGTAAGAAAACCTAAGTGCAGGTGGTAGGCAATATACATATCAGAAAAGTGACAAATTCAGCCCAGTATGTCCTGGGTGGGTTTATCACAGACTTAACTGATGAGGAAAAAGGTACTTTGCAGCGGCCTAGAGCAAGAAATTTTTAATAGAAGAACTGTCTCCACTTTTTTCCAGGTTTATTAAAATATAATTGACATATAGCATTGTGTACATTTGTATTATTGCCATAGAATATATATTTCAATGTAATTACCACCGTAGAGTTAGCTAACAACTCCAACACATCACATAATTACCATTTCTTTCTTGGTTGTGAGAATAGCAAAGTTCTACTCTCTTAGCAGATTCTAAGTATGTAATGCATTACTATTAACTCTAGTCACCACGCTGTACATTAGGTCCCTGGAACTTAATCATCTTATAACTTACACTTTGACCAGCATTCCCACCCCCAACCCCCGATAAACACACACAAAGGTCCAACTCTAATGTGTGACCTTGGATAAAGCCTAGCCTCTCCATACCTGTTTCTTTACCTGCAAAGTGGAATTGTTGGAAGAAGCACTTATTCACTGTATGCCTCCAAAGGGTTATTAAGCAAAGTTAAGGGTTAAGGAATGCATCCGACGCCATGGAAGCATCATCTGACACCCACCTGAGCATTGACTTCTGCTGTGGCTATTAAAGCAGGGTACGCCTCAATAATGCTGGCTTCCTCTTTTCCTCTGTCCCATCCATTTACTGTCTGCTTACTGGATCAGCAGTTCCCCTTAACATGAGTCTGGATATCTCTTGTTAATTATCAAATTATTTGTGGCATATATTGCCACCAAGTGTTATAAGAGAAATTCGTTGTTAATTAGCTCACAGAAGTCTTACTCGGTGTGGCTAAGTAGAACATCTTCACTTAAAAAGAAATAGCTCTGGGGGCTCTAGATGAGAGGACAAGAGTTTAGCTGGTGACTACACAGAATGGGAAAGACCCTTCCCTGAGGAAGTCGCCCCAGGTTCCTGAGAGCTGCTGGAGTTGCAGATAATGAACCAGTTGACCCAGAGGCAGGGGTCACAGAACCTGAACTCTCAAAAGCCCCATCGAAGATCAATCACAGGGAGGAAAAGGCATCACTGAAAGGATGAAATAGGCCAATGAGGAAATAAATTTTGATTCACAAGAATGTGCACATAACCTTTCAAGAATAGCTACATTGAGTTTTATTTAGGTGAGTTGACTATTTTTAATCTTGCTGGTTTTACTTTGGCCCAAACTTTAAAGATTTTTTTTTTTAATAACTGAAACAGTGGTGGGATCAAGAGAACAGAAAACTCAGAGAGGCTGTGAGTGTGAAGCTTTTTCTTCTCAAGGACACATTGCCTTGGAAAAATGTATTTTCTACAGTAATTTCCAAGATTGTGACATTTTCTTCTGTGCAGCGATTAAAGTGAGGTCCCCTTAATCTCAGCTTAACTTTAATACACTTTAAGGCCACAGAGATATCCAGCTCTCTTTTTACAAATGAAAACATTGAGGTCTAAATAAGATGAATAACTTTCCCAGTGTTAAGTCCTGTTGGAGTACCAATTTTTAGGTGGCCTTTTTTTACTTTTTCTCCATTTACAGTATGTGCATTTTGCCATCATATCCAGGTATTCCTCAGTTTAACTGATTTACGCCATTGTTTTGGGAAAGACTGCTCCAGCCTCAGGGCACTCCCTCCATTCTGCGCTGAACCCTGCAGGAAGTTCCAGGCCATTCCTCACCCTCCTGCTTGCTCCTCTTCCATTCCTAGAGAGAGCACCCTTTGCTGCACTGGCTTCATCTTCCGAATTAAACAGTTCTAAGTAGAAATAGTTCTGAACCCCCCACTTTTCTAACCCCACTCCTCTAATTATCCTGCTGCCTCTCTTATGATTATTTGGATAGGCCCTTATTAATCTGTCTCCTCACCAGACTGTTTATTTACCCTTTTGAAAGCTTCCACTTACTGGCCACTCTGGTCTTCCCTTGGCTTTTGCCTGCACTGACCTCTTCTGCCCCTTCCTGTTTAGATGGGTTTCAGCTGCAGAGCCTTAGCCATTCTTAACTATTCCATCCCTGCCAGACTTCCTACCACGTTACTGCATTGAAAGTAACTGTTCGATCAGCCTTTCAATTAACAGTGTAACAGGACTGATTGGCCAATAGCAACTGCGTTTTGTTTTCTTTCTTCCTTCCTTTCTCTCTCCCCTCCCTTCCTCCTTCCTCCCTTCCTTCCTTTCTTCCTTCCTTCCTCTCTTCCTTCCTTCCTTCCTTCCTTCCTTCCTTCCTTCCTTCCTTCCTTCCTTCCTTCCTTCCATCCTTCCTTCTTCATTTCTTCTTCCAAATAATTACATCTGCAATAGCCTGGGATCCTATACGTATTTTGTTGTTGCTGTTGTTTTTGGCTGAAATTGTTGAAATCCATTCTAAATTATCTCAAGAAAATTTTGCCCTTCTTCAATTTTTATTGTTTTTAGTCTAATCAATAGATAGACTAAAATGCCACACGTCCAAGGTATTAGCCTTGTTAAAGTTTTTCTTTCAAAAAAAAGACAGAAAGAAAAGCAAGAAAGGAATTTAATCTGTATTTTACAAAATAGCATCAGACTAGCCATATCCTGACTTTTTGACATTAATTAGGATAACATTAGTTATCACCACTATATAAATTTTAGGAGCACAACTTTATAATTCACTATCTAGATACTCCATTGTATGCTTACCACCTAAAATTTAGTCCTTTTCTGTCACCATATATTCGACCCCCTTTACCCTCTTTGTCCTCCCCCCACCCCCTTTAGCCCTGACAGCTGCCGTTCCATTGCCTGTATCTGTGAGTTTGTTTGTTTTGCTTGTTCATTTGGTTCTTTCTGTCTTATATCCCACATTAGAGCGAAATCATGTGATTCTCGTTCTTTTCCAACTGACTTATTTCATTTAGCAAGATACTGTCAAGATCCATCTTTGTTGTTGCAAATGACAATATTTATCTTTTATGTGTCCGAGTAGTACCTAATTGTTTGTGTATACACCACCTCTTCTTTATCCAATCATCTTTTGAAGGACATCCAGGTTGTTTCCATTTCTTAGCTATTTAAGAACATAAAAAGACTATAACTTCTATTTGAACTATCCCACTCATCAACTGAAGTTTTTATGCCAGTCTTCTCTTCCTCCCTCGCTCGGCTCAATTTTGACCAGCTAAGGAACCCTTACTCCATGTTGGGGAATTTGTTTCCTCCTCTCTCGAATTCTGCATGCGTTAAACTCTAGCTTGTAAAATTAATTTTCACCCAGACCTTTAGCTACTTTTGGACGTAGATTAACCATCAATAATGTTATTATAAACACATCTACAAATCTCCTCTTATGATGATTATTTTATTACCATTTCAATATGCAGTGTGTATATAAATTAATTAAAGCCATAATATGTTTTCTATTAAGCTAATAATATTTAATGCCTCAAACAGATTCTGCAGAGTGTATTAATGCATTTATGAGAAGTGGAAGTATTTTATGTTGTTTTGGGGAGGGAAGATGTAAGTGTGCCCATCACATGTATTCAAGCATTGAACAAAGCTTCAGTCTGTGAGCCTGGTCATGGGTTTAAGGGTGACAACATCATAATTTATATAGTCCCTTATTGCTGGGGATAGTAAGCATTTTACAATACTTATCATATAATGTTAAAAAGTGTTGTTAGGGAGTATGAACAGTGGGCTTTATAAATCCAAAGAAGGAAGAAAAGACTAACAAATCATTGTGCACACATAACTAACAATTACACAAAAGACCATGTTCTTTCTTAGAAAATACTCTAGGAAGTCTAAAACAAATGATGACCCAAGCCAAGGCCTGGTCAGCAATGATTGCTTCGCAGGGACACATTCATTGGTCGGTCTACAGGTGCTCCTGAAGCCTGCGGGCCTTAGACTTAGAGTGTGACTTCCACACAATGATTGAATGGTAATTTTGAATGTATGTACTTTTGAATGTAGGGGCAGGCATTAACCGTGTACTTCAAAGAATTGGTAAGTTGTCTGCATCAGGCATCACCAGCCCCCTTGATGTGCTTTCTGCTATAGCCCAACCCTAAGCTCCACACATCCTCAGTGACACAGCCAGTGACACAGCCAGCCAGACCTTCCCTGCCACACACAGTGACCCTAAGAAGCACAAGGACTGGACCTCTATGGCTCTCTAAGGAGAAGGACCACATGGCTGATTTTGTGGGACAACTGAGGCAATAGAGGAGGTGTACAACCTTTGTTGCTGAGTTTGGAAGATGACAGAGGTAGGTCTAGCTGCCCAACCTTCATCCTCAGTGGTCACTGGGGTCCGGCCCTACTGGGTGAAATAGGAAATATAACCTCAAATTGCTCTCTTCAACTAGGTGACTATATTATCTCTTTTGGGCCCTTCTACAGTTACATTACTTGTAATTAAGTCTCGGTTTGGTAACATGGGCCTTAGCATAAGTGACCCCATTTTGAATCTACTGTATTGTTTTTTTAACCATAATTAGCCACAAAAATTCTCAGATAATCTAAATATCATATCTAATTTGCAAAAGTTGTTTTAAAAATGAATAAAAATATTTAAAAATTGAACTACAGATTTGAAAAGGGAACTAAATTCTATCACAATAAATAAGGATATTTGAAAATAAAGCAAAGAAGAATTTTAGAAATTAAAAATGTTCTTAATGGAAGTAAAACCCAATGAATGGAATGGGTTAAACAGAAGACTATAAACAACTTGAAGGGGGATTCATAATTGAAGAGATAGCAGTAAATTGCCCAAAATTCCTAACAGAATTCCTAACAGAGAAAGCAAGAAATGGAAAATCTGAATGATAAGAATGGTGGTCACAATAAGATCTAACAGTATAATTGGAGTTTCGGGATGAAAGGGAGAGAGAACGAGGGAGCAGCAGTATTCAGAGAGGTGATGCTATACATTTTCTGTAGTTAAGGAATATGGGACTCCTAAAATTCAGGCATAACCAATCTCAAGCAAGATAAATTAAAAAATCAACACAAACTTAGACGTAACCTCGTAAAATGAAGAGAATTAGTGGCAAAGCAGATCTTAGCAGGAATCACAGAAGGACCCAGGGGTCAGAAAAGTAGTAAGGATGGGAACTTAATAAAGAACATGTGTTTACAAAATGGTAAAAATTTTTAAAAATTGAGTACATATGTATCTATGTGTGTGTGTTGTGACTTAAGATAAGAAATACATATAAATACATATATATGTACATACACATATGAGGTCTGTCTGGAAAAAGTCCAGCCGTTGTTAATATAACGAGAATGGTTTTTGTGACACTGGTATAAACCGGCAGCCAAGGAGAGGGGATTGGAATGCACATGTGTGAACAGTGACAACCTCACTGTGCTGGTCAGTGGGGGCAGTAGACACCACTGAGTGGAGCATGTGTACTGTGTGGACGTCACATTCAAAATGACTGCAGAAGTAGAGCAACAAGTCTGCATCAAATTCTGTGTGAAGCTTCGACATTCCTCCAGGGAAACTATTCCGATGATTCAGAAGGCCGCAGCTATGGGCAACTGGTGGTGGGCAGCTTCATCACAACAACACGCCCACTCATGCATCATATCTTGTGCAGTTTTTTGGTGAAACATCAAATTGCTCAGGTGACTCAGCCATGCTACAGACAGATTTGGTGCCTTGTGACTTCTGGCTTTTCTTGAAATTAAAACAAACTTTGAAAGGAAAAAGATTCCAGACTGTGAAGAGATTCAGGAAAATATGATGGGGCAGCTGATGACGATTGGGAAAACTGTGTGAGGTCCCCAGGTGCCTACTTTGAAGGTGACGGAGGAGTCTTGTCCTATGTACAATGTTTCTTGTATCTTGTATCTTCTTCAACAAATATCTCTATTTTCATAGTACATGGATGGATACTTTCTGGACAGATAATATACATATGTCTGTTCTTAGTTATCCTTTTTTGGTACAGAGCTCCTGAAAACCCTTGGAAATTCCTTAATGATAAGAACCATAAAAATGAAAGAAGAATGATTTTGTTATTTATAACAGGCCTTTCTCAAGTACTCCTGATTTTATGTAATGAGGTAATTTTGGGAAAGCCTCTAGTAACCATAGGATGGGGGCAGGTTGCCAGGGAAACCAACCATATGATTAGAGGGTTGTAACTTCTAGCCCACCTCCAGCCCCAGGGCAAAAGGAGAGGGTTGGATGTTCAGTTTGTTAACAATGGCCAATCATTTAATTAGTCATGCCTATGCCATGAGGGCTCCACAAAAGCCTCAACTGAAGTAATTCAAGAAGTTTCCAGTGAGAGAGGAGATGCAGGTGCAGGGGAGGTGCTGCTCCTGGGGGCACCTGGCAGCTCGGTGCCCCCTCCTCCATATGCATCCATGCTATCTCTCAGCTCCTCAGTTATGCCTTTAATAAATATTAATAATAGCAAGTAAAGTGCTTTTCTGCATTCTATGAGCCATTCTAGCCAATTATCAAACCTGAGGAACCCTCGGTTTATAGATGGTTGGTCAGAAGCGCCAGAGACCACTAGAGCTGTGATGAATCTGAGGTGGGGGCAGTCTTACAAGACTGTGCTGTTAGCATGTGGGATCCGAGCCGACTCTAGACAGTTATTGCAGGAATTTTACTTAATTGTAGGACTCCCATTTGTTGTCTGCAAAGTTGAAGAAGTGCTTGATATGAGGAAACAAAAAACAGAAAATATACACCTGGTGTCAGAAGTGTTCTCATGTAGAGAGAAAAAGAGTGAAGAATTTGTGCTTGTTTTTTTTATTTTTCAATGTGTTTTAAGATCAGATTGCTATTTTAAATCGCTGACCCCATCTCTTTTTAGGGATGAAGAGATTGGGGAAACATTTGAACAACCTCTTAAGAGAGGAAGGTGCTGTGGTCAGGGTGTGTGACTCAGTGGATTACTGAGCACAGTTAGTGAGTGAAGACAGAAATTGAAGAAAGAGGAGAGAAGGAGGAGATGGCATAAGCCAGAGTGAAGCTAAGAGCTGAAATCAGCGGGACTTCACCACTACTGGGCTGCCCAAAAGATGGGCCTCACCAGTCCACTTCCAGTCTTAATTTTAGTGTTGTTAACGTATAGACTTTTTGCTTTTCCTTATAACCTCCCTGCAAGTCTTGAATGCCCACTACATGAACATGTTTTTGAGTGTGTGTATGTGTGTGTTATCCTATTGAGGGAAGGAGCTGACTTTTGGCTCAGGAGAGATAAACAGAGAAGAGATACTTGCACTGAAGCGTAAGTCCAGAGTCAGATATGACCATCAAAAAACCCCAGAATTCCAGAGATTAGAGGGTAAATTTTGAAGAGGCAATCACCTGAACCACACTGTGAATGGCACCTGCAAAGTTAACACAGGGGCCCAACATGGACATACACGTAGTTGCAACAGAGGCCAGCATGACATTATGTTTTTTACAAAGTGCATTTCACAAAACGGAGTGATCTCACTGGATTTCCATCGTAGTCCTGTGAGTTAGGAGCTACCATTGCTTCCATAATACAGAAGAAGAAATTGAGGTTTAGAGAATAAAATAAACTGTTGAAGATCACATGGTGACTAAGCAGAGAAGCCTAAACATTTTTAGAGAAAAGAAGATGGGAAAGAGGTCAGTTCTAGAGAAGAAATCAAGGAATTCTGGAATGACCTGCCCCTCCCTGCAAAAATGACATGCCTGAAGTTGGCCTCATGAAAAAGGGTAGCTGACCAAATGGACAAACTTGATTTTCCTTGGGATCTTCTAAAGCTTTCATTTTAAATAAAATATAGTTAAGCATTAGAGATGTTAGACAGTTACCTAGAATTATTTTCCAGAGAGTAAGTCGTCCAAGAGTTCCCTCTGAGAAAGGGTCTTCCAACTGTGTGTGGGGTCGTTGGGGGCATCAATGTTGGCAGTCCCACCTGGAGGGACAGTGAGTAGTTCCAAATGCCTTATGATGAGAGCCTATGTTTTGAACATATAAGAAAAGAAGGTATCACTTCCTGGAAAAAAGATTCTGGGCAATCTTACAGGTGCCCCAAGAAGTTACATCTGTGAACTTTGTTGCTCTCCATTAGGACGTGATATCCCAAGAAAATCCCAAGAAGAATATGATAATTTCATCTTTCAACAGAAATTCAGAGAGTAGTTTAGTTCTGAAAGTCCCAAGAGAGACTTAAAATTACCTAGCCACACAGAGGTTCACCAGTGCTGTGAAGCCAAAGGCAACTGGCCCTTCCAAAACGAAAAGATTCCTTCAGGTTTGGAAGTCGAATACAATTTGAATGTCTTTTCTTCCATGAAATATTCCATGAAACTCCTTCCCCCAACTAAAATAATACCTCCTTGTCCTTTCGCAGAGCTTCCTCCTTGTTCTCTGAACATTATATTTCCTTTGTGCTGTCAAATTTCCTATACTAGAGAGAGTTTTTTTGAGGGCAGACACTTCCATAACCCCCCATTGGCAGCACATAGTAGGATCTGACAGATCTTTGCTTAGTTGAAGTCCAGAGTCTTTAGAGGATGCAGGCAGAAGATGCTGGAGAAAGAAACAAAGTGAATTATTAGTAGTGGACATATTTTAAAAAGGAGACTTTAGAACTAAAATAATGAGATATTTTGTAAATTTGAGTTACTTGAATTTCTTTTCCTTCTATCTATCTTACAAAAGCAAAGGTTGCCTCAAACAATTAATAAACAAATTCTTTCTTAGTCTCTAACCACGGTTACTTGAATGTCTGAAACTTTTATTGAGCTCTTGGTAGTTTTTCTTCTGACCAACAGTTTTAACTTCTTAAGGACACTTAAAGGTTGCTCCCAGCCAATGGCTCAATTGTAACTCCCATAATATTGAAAGAGAAGCCTGAGAAAAGTCAGCTGAGGGACTTACCCAATCTTGGAAGCTTCGACATCTGGCCATAGTCACATGCTGGGTTAATCCAATTATATGGAAATGGTAGTTTTTAAAGAAAACAAAATTCATGCTGAGTTTTGGCATAACACTTATCACAGTCCATGAGAGGCTCCTTTTTAGCAAGCATTGGCCCTGGTCATATAAGTAATTGAGTTTAAATAAACTGGTGCTTGGGAGGTGAATAGTTCAGTTGGCACACTTTGCTATTTTACAC
>PVJI01015551.1:0-40950 GCA_004026765.1 Micronycteris hirsuta
ACCAGGTTAAAGCAATATTCAGAGATCAGCAAGCCAGAATTTTTTAAGATACACCTTTGCCAAATTCCTATTAGAGAATTCCCATCCCACAGACATGATCCACACTTGCTCACACAGGAATCACACGGAGCTGTGCTCAAAACGTGTAAATTCTCAGGACTGCGTGTTTACACGCGTGTGGAAATCACTGCCACAAATGATAATAATAATTACAGGTCAGTTGCAGGAATTTAAGCTTTTAACCTAACTTTGAAAGCAGTTATTCTTGAATAGTGAAGGAGGGGTATGGATTCCCCGCCCTGCACAGGTTACTGTAGTGCATGGAGGATCTACCTGGTTTTACCAAAAACCAGAAATGCTGGAAAGTGGAGTCTGCAGGAAAGTCCTCAGACTCAAAGTAAAGCCAGAGCCCTGGCAGGTAAACAGACAAAAGCAGGAGCAGGGTGTGACTGGGAGAGGCACCGGAGAGGTAGGAGTGAGGGAAAGCTGTACAAAATAGAGCAGCTCAGAAATAAACTGGACCAGAGTCCATGATCATCCACACCTCATCCTGAGTGGGCAGCAGGTGGGGTGTTCGGTTGTCTTCAAACTAAAACACTAGGATGAATGTTTTTGGTTCACAGCCACAAGACAAGAGAACAAATGTGGATCCTGTTCATGATACCACTAATAACAGGTGTAGTCATAAAACTTTTACAGTCATTCATTTCCTATCATAAAATGTGAAAAATACCAATTTTTAAAATGGTACAACAATATCTAGGTTTCTAGGCATTATTCAGGGTAATCCACTTTACTTATCCATGCTACCAATATTCAAACCATATGCTTTGAGGTGAAAAGATTGTAAAAACTCACCAAGCTACAAACGTACAACCCTTCAAGCCAACAGACAATGGTAAAATTAAAGCTCTTCCCTGTCTACATTCCAAGAAATCTACATTAACTTAATAAATATATATTTGTAAATATCTACACATTTTAAATATTGCCTATTTTCAAAATTTTATTTTGCTAATAAATATATTGAAAAAATGTATTAAAGAACTAACTTCCCATCCTCTAATGTAAACACCAATATTCAATTATTTAAAAATTAGGGAACATTTTTCTTTGAGGGTACTGTCCATTTCTCTGTGCCTTATTGATACAAGTATAAATGCAGAACTTCATATGCTACCATTATAACAATTTTCTTTTGCCATATGTGCCCTGGAATTCATTTTTTCTGTCCATTAACAACTCTAGCAATAGCATTTTCTCATCTATAAGAATAAGGAGAAACCAATTCCCACATCCTTCCTTCCCAGTCCCACCAATATTTCTCAGAATCACAGAGTGTATTAGACTTAGAATATTTGTCATGAAATAATGTATATTGTTACTGTGTTTCTGATTTTCTTTTCTTTTCACAGCACTTCATTGTGCCCCTCCATGACACCCAGGGCTATCTCTAGGAGGGGTGGGTTACACTGGCCTCCAAGAGTTCACAGACTTGACAGTAATCCAGGTATTTCTGGGGCTCACTTTTGACTTAGACTCTCTTTGACTCCTGCATCTGTAACCTATGGCACTGTGCTTCTCACAAGTTCTATAACTCACCAAAGTTGCTTAGTTGAGATTTGTTCATTTGAAAACAACAGGGGATAGTATCTCCAGTGGTGTGAGGTTGGAGTGCAGGCCTAACACCGTGGCCAAACCTGCACCCTCCCTCTCCAGTCAGTGTCCCTCCCTGGATGCAGCTGGCGCTTTTGCCTGCCCCAGTCCCTCATGGCACTGCTCTGACGCTCACAGTGTCCATTGGTCTGGAAAATTTTGACACAGGAGTTAATTTGAATATGAAGAGTCATGTGACACCGGCGGGCAGTTTTAGAAAAAATTGGAAATAAAGTTAGAACCAGAGCCACACAAATATCAATAGCTTCAGAAGACCAAAGTACCTGTACAACCCACCAAAACAACAAATATCCACAAACAACTGAAACCTACTGGTTCTGTGAAACCAGCTCAGATAAAAATGTTGGCTCAAAAGGGTTTTTATCCCACACCTGAGGATATCTCCATGAAGGATGAAAACCTCTGCCAAGATTCTCTGATGCCTTGCTTTGCAAAATCGAGGATATTGTAATGAAGATTGGAAGACCCCTCAGCTTTGCAGCAACTACATTAAGGATATCCATCAATATCTAAGGCATCCAAGTTCCGCCATTCATGAATCCACATTTCTTTCTTTTCTTTTTAAATCCTCACCATATGTTTATTGATTTTAGAGAATGGGGTGAGAGGGGGAGAGAGAAAGAGAGGAGGAGAGAGAAAGAGAGAGAGAGAGAGATCCGTTGCCTCCCATTTGTGCTCAACTAGGGTAGAACCTCCAACCTAGGTATGTGTCCTGAGCGGGGGTGGGGGTGGGGGACTGGCAACCTTTTTGGTGTACTGGGTGATGCTTCAACTAACTCAGCCACATGGCCAGGGCGTAAATCCACGATTTCTTGAATGGACAACAGGATATAAAAAGATGTATGTGTTTCATCCTGATGTGAGTCCAGTCCAAGTTTAGGCTGCTGCTCTGTACATACATGTTGTTATTATGCACCAATTTTTATAAGTTCAGACAGTCTCTTCTAAGAAACTTCAACTGGTTGGGATTATAGCTCTGCTTTTGGCTTCCAAGCATGAGGAGATTTTTCCCCAAATATTGAAACCTTCATATCACAGACAATATGTACACTAGTTCCCAAGTCCAAGAAATGGAAACTCCAATTTGGAAAGAAATGAAATGTGAATTAGGTTGACCTTTGCCACTACCTTCTTTAAGGTGGGCCTCAAAAACCGGGGAGGGTGAGGTTGGAGAGCAGCATGCTTCAGTCATTGACTCTCATTGACTAGGACATAGTGACATATTATTGTCCTTCTAACGTGACAGTGCTGCTTCCTGTCTGTCCCAGAAGTATCTAGGCCAAGGAAATGGAACTTTAAGTAGCAATAGCACACCAGATACCCAGAGAATGAAGTATTGGAAGGCATGCAGCACATGGCCAAACATGCAGTGAAAGTAAAGGAAAATTTAACGAAATTCATTACCATCAAGCATAAGTATGCAGCCCTGGCCAAGTGGTTCAGGGTTGGAGTGTCGTCCCATATACCAAAAGGCTGTGGGTTCAATTCCCTGTCAAGGCACATGCCTGTCTGTCTGGAAAAAGTCCAGCCATTGTGAAAATAACAAGAATGGTTTGTGAGACATCAGTGTAACCTGGCAGCCAAGGAGAGTGGATGCTCACGGGTGAACAATGATGACTTCACTGTACTAGTCAGTGGGGTGGTAGATGCCATTGAGTGAGCATGTGTACTGTGTGGCTGTCACATTGAAAATGACTGAGTGAGTAGAGCAACAAATCTGCATCAAGTTTTGCATTAAGTTTGAACATTCCTCCACAGAAACTACTCAGATGATTCGGAAGATCACAGCTATGGGCAACTGGTGATTGGCAGCCTCATCATGACAACATGCCTGCTCATGCGTCACATCTCATGCTGAGTTTTTTGGTGAAATATCAAATAACCCAGGTGACTCAGCCTCCCTACAGCCCAGGTTTGGCTCCCTGAGGCTTCTGGCTTTTCCCCAAACTAAAATCACCCTGGAAAGGGAAGAGATTTCAGACCACAGATGAGATTCAGGAAAATATGATGGGGCAGCTGATGGAAATCTCAACAAAAAACTTTGCAGTGTTTTGAACAGTGGAAGAGATGCTGGGAGAGCTGTTTGAGGGCCCAAGGTGCCTATTTTGTAGGGGACAGAGGCATCATTGTCCTACGTACAATGTTTCTTGTATCTTCTTCAATAAATATCTCTTTTTTATAGAACATGGCTGTATACTTTGTGGACAGACCTTAGTATACCTGAGTTGCAGGTTCACTCCCCTATTGGGGTACATACTGGAGGCAACCAATTGATGTTTCTCTCTCACATCAATGTTTCTCTGTAACCACCTCTCTTTTTTTTTCTCTCTTTCCTTTCCTTTCTTTCTAAAATCAATAGACATATCCTTGGGAGAGGATTAAAAAAAAAAAGAATAAATATGCAAGAAGCAAACTTCTGAAGATCAACACAATTCCTCAGGTGAACTCAAAATTTACCTTTGATGACACCATGGATAGATGGGGAGAACATTATACTAAGTGAAATAAGCCAGTCAGAGAAAGACAAATACCATATGATTTCATTTACATGTGGAATCTAATGAACATAACAAACAAAACAGAAACAGACTCATAGATACTGAAAACAGATTGACAGCTGTCAAAAGGGAGAGGGTAGTGGGGCTGGGTGAAAAAGATGAAAGAATTCAGGGGAAAAAACCCTCATGGATAGACAACAGTATGGTCATTACCAAAAGGAAATGGGGGGTCGGGGGAGGTAGAAGAGGGTAAAGAGGGGGGATAAATGATGATGGATGGAGACGTGACGCAAGGTGGTGAACACACAATATACAAATTATGTATTATAGAATTGTACTCCTTAAACCACCATAAGGGGTACAGTTTTATTAATCAATGTCACCCCGATAAATTCAATTTTAAAAAAGATGAATTACATTGATTTTCTAAGTTTTATGAATCTGGTATTACTGGTATTAAAGTGATATATTTTTATATATTATTAGATCCAATTTTATAATATATTGTTTAAGATTTTTATATCTAGCCTGACTGGTGTGGCTCAGTATTTGGCCAAAAATTTGCCAGTTTGATTCCCAGTCAGTACATATGCCTTGGTTGCAGCCCAGGGGCACATGCCTGGGTTGTGGGCCAGGTCCCCAGTTAGGGACATGTGAGAGGCAACCCATCAATGTTTTCTTTCATGCATCAATGTTTCTTTCTCTCTCTTTCCAACTTCCCCTCTCTGTACAAATAAATAAATAAAATATTTAAAAAAAAAAGTCTAAGATTTTTATACCTGTTTAACAAAAAAGAGCTTTCCTCGCTGATGGGAGAGTTCTAGGCTGCTGGGGCCCTGGGGAAAGTGCTTCCTCTGCATTTTGTCCTGCTGATTTGGAACTCTTAAGTTTGTATATAGTCCTCTAGTCTATTTTGTGAAAAACCTCTTCTCAGCCATTCTTACTTTTCTATTAAAAAGTATTTCCTTAATTGTATTTTTCTATTATCTTTAATTCCCCTTATACTCTCCTCCCCCAGCAATCTCACACTGTTTTCCATGATTCCTTTTTCCTCAATCCTTCCGCCTCCTAACCTCCCCCCTCACTAGCTGTCATCCTGCTCTCCATCTATGAGTCTGTCCTCATTTTTCTTGTTAGTTCTGTTTGTTCATTAGATTCCACATGTGAGTGAAACCATATGGTATTTATCTTTCTCTTACTAGCTTATTTCACTTAGCATAATGTCCTCCAGGTTCATCCATACCATTGCAAAGGGTAACATTTTCTTCTTTTTTATGGCTGAGTAGTATTCCATTGTGTAAATATCCCATAGTTGTTTTATCCACTCGTCTACTGATGGACACTTGGGATCCTTCCATATCTTGGTGATTGTAAATAATGCTGCAATGAACATAGGGGTGCTTATGTTCTTTCAAATTAGTGTTTTGGGTTCCTTCAGATATATTCTCAGAAGTGGAATAAGTAGGTCAAAAGGCAGATCCATTTTTAATTTTTTGAAGTATCTCCATACTGCTTTCCATAGTGGCTGCACCAGTCTGCACCCCCAGCAACAGTGCAAAGGTTTCCTCTTTCTCCACATCCTGTCAGCACTTTCTAAATGTATGGTGAGAAAAAAAAATAAAGCTATAGATTTAAATAATAAGAGCAACCGAATTTTCAACTTATACTGGGTTAAATGATAAGAATGGATATATAAATTTGCAAAAAGAATGTTCATATCTTAACCTGAGTGGATTTCAGAATTGAATGATTTAGCAGTTGAACAATGTCTTTAGGGACATCAGAGTCTTTCCATTTCTCCATTTTCCTCTCCCTAGTGTCAGTTTCAGCCAGAGTTTGCGGTTAAGTAAGACTTGTCAGAAATAATCAGGGCTCCCTAGTTTCTCCTTCGAGACCATTGAGGGACAAGCTGACTTTCTACCATTTGAATTTTTTTTCACATTTCAGCACACACTTATAATGAATGTATCTCTCGGATATCTGTGACCTACGCTGTAATTTTTTTGACCACAACCTCTGCTGGGTTAAAAATGAGGAAGACCTTCCCCTAATGCCTTCAGAAACTTCTTCTTGCATTTGGAATCTTATGAGATTCTTCCATTTAATTTTCACAATGATTCTATCAAATAGATACTATTCTTACTGCCATTTTGCAGATGAGGGCACTGAAGGACAGGTTAAATGCCTTGTTGCCGATCACTCAGCCAGTAGTGAAACAGGGACAGTCTCATCACCACAACCATGGTAAATGTAGATGGGTTCTTGCATACAGACTGGAACTAAAGAAATACATTTTCTCTGAAAGTTTATGTCATAAAATTAGGTACAATAGTTGTGTCATTGTTTAGCTACATTATAGATGAAATAAGGGGCTTTGGGTATCCATTTTAGAATTCCAAGGTTTCTTTCTAAAACTTATTTCTATGGGGAAGCACATCTTGTTTCAAAAAGACTAACTTTAAAAATATTTATTTTACTTTTTTTTTAAAGATTTTATTTATCTATTTTGAGAGAGAGGGGAAGGGATGGAGAAAGAGGGAGAGAAACAGCAATGTATGGTTGCCTCTCACATGGCCCTCACTGGGGACCTAGCCTGCAACCCAGGCATGTGCCATGACTGGGGATCAAACCGGGACCCTTTGGTTCCCAGCCTGCGCTCAATCCACTGAGCTACACCAGCCAGGGAAAAAATATTTATTTTACTTTTAAAAAGAAAAATGTAGAATATACAACTCAATCAAAATGTTAAGAGAGCCTACTTCATAGTTGGGTGCTAGACCGAAAATAGCATAGAATAAAGTATGACATCAGAGGTATAAAATCAAAGATTAAGTTTTAAAATTCAGATTTTCTTAAGGACACCTAAAGTACTTGAACTTCAAGAAATTTTCTGGACTGTTGCTGGTCACCTTTTAATAAGTGATTATTTGATGATGAAAAATGGTGGGGAGAGTTTACCAACTTCCTTTAATTTATAATGTATCTTGGTAGTTGTGAAATAAATTTTAGGCCCAGCAGGGAGCCGCTCCTGCCCAGAGTGCACATCAGCAACCTGAAACTTATGTAACTTCCGTGTCCTTGTAAGCGCTTCCCTCAACCAGAAAAGTAGCACGGTCCTCCCTCTGCATCCTGAGGGGAATGATTCCAGGACCCCACAGATACCAAAACTCATGGGTGCTCAAGGCCCTCATATAACATGGTATAATATTGTATATAACCTATTTTTATGTAGGCCATAGCAGGGAATGTCTACACATCCCTTCATTCAAGTAAATTCAGTGTCCTGCTTGATATGAGGCAAATTTAAGCAATACTTTTTGGCGGGAACTTCCTGGGAATTTTTAAAAAATATTTTTGATTATGGTTGGTTGAATCCATAGATGTGAAACCCATGCATCTGAAACCTGTAGATATGGAAGGCCTGCGGTGTATCCAGTCGTCCAGTTCCCATACGCCAAGCTCACTCTGGGCTCTATACTTATTTCCTTGTTCATTCTTACTCCAAACAAGGAGGCCCCAGCCAATCAGATATTTTCTATTCATGTTTTCACTGTGCTTTCATTTGACAGTTCTCTTAATGTCGACTGTCCACTTCAAGAAGTGTTGAATAAAGTTTGTTTTTATCATCTAAGTTATCTTAATTTTTTATAACAGTAGGAATAATAAGTAGGCATAAGGAGAGTGAATGGAATAAATACTGAATGAAAACAAAACCAACAAAACAATTGATTGGGAAAAAAAAGTATTGTTGGAGTACAATTAAAAACAAGTTATGAATGAAAAAATACCATAGTTATGCAATCTAAAAGACTGATTCAAGTAATGAATTAAATGATGACTTTAATGTGGAAAATTATTTTTACATAGATGTAATATCCACCCTGGAGTTTGATGGCATATGTAGCATGCAGGAGAAATTTGCAAAAACCTGTATGGTAACATTAAAATATGTGTGAAGTTTCCCCAGCAATTGCTTCATGGAGGAAGGGATAAATTTCAGAAGATTCTTGAAGGGAAGAGTACATTTAGCCAAGTGAGATAAAAGAAAAATGATCGAAGTTTGCCCTGATTTGTTTGCTTGAAGGTAGTAACAATGATGGGTCAATAGTGGGTGGGAAATGTGAGAAGAGGAACTGAATAGAATCTTTTTTTCCCCCATTTATGGACAATTAGAAATACAATCTCGTTCACATGATAGCTGAAAGTAAAAAGTCAAATCTACAACAGTAGAATTAATGTGAGCCATGTACAATTACATTAAAGCAAATCAAATGATAGAAAATTAAAAGCTTCCATTTAAAAGATTCAGTTCCATCCATGCTGTCACAAAGGGTAGGAGCTCCGGAACTGGAGAGTATTATGCTGAGTGAAATAAGCCAGGCGGTGAAGATAAATACCATATTATCTCACCTTTAAGTGGAACCTAATCAACAAAACAAACAAACAAGCAAAATATAACCAGAGACATTGAAATTAAGAACAATCTGACAGCAACCAGAGCTGGGGTGGGAGGGGATAACGGGGGGAAAGAGGGGAAGAGTTTTCAGGAACATGTATAAAGGACACATGGACAAAACCAAGGTGGAGGGGGTTGGGATCAGGGGAGGTAGGTGGGGATGGCTGGGGTTGGGGAGAGAATTCAGACAACTGTACTTGAACAACAATAAAACAATAAAAAAAAATTCAGTTTAAAACTTTCACTTTAGATGAGCTGTCACAAAATGAGCACCCAAATTAGAGAATGAAAAGAACCCTAGACCCCATTATTTTTAAACCCGTGGATGGGAATTTTCCCCATTCTAGGTTACGCTGTAGTGCAAAAGAATTCCTGGCTCTTTCTGGTGTAAAGCGGACATTGTGCCGTAATGCTGTTGGTAGATAGAGTTAAGGAACATAACTATAAAAAGAATACTAGATATGACAAAAAGCAACAGAAATTAAAAGAAGACAAAAGTAGTGGGGAAGAGCTTTAAAACTGTGTCACAATTGAAGTCAGAGTGTTTTCAATCAGAATATTTGAGATGACTGCTTGTGAAACTTGTTATTAAAGACCTTTTGATAACAGCAGAACACCTAAGGGAAGTAAGGTATTTTAAAGTGTCTATCAATAAATATAATAGTTACCACTAAAAAGCAGTAACTTCTTTCTTGTTTGATAAAGCTCTTTTTTTTTTAAAAGAAAGACATTATACCTGTTTGATTTCCAGGACAATAGACTCTTTTTAAAATGTTTATGTCACTTAAATCATGGTAGTTATCAAAGTTTTTGCAAAAGATATTTTTAAACTTATGAATTCTAGTTTATATTGAATCTTGTCAATGTAAGTAAAATTCTCAAAGATCAGATAAATATTCTCTCACAGTTGGAAGCAAACTACTAAGTTGCTTTAAAATATTTTAGGAGGGATTGGAAAGTTTGATCTGTGGTGTTTTATGAACTGAGTCTTTTATAGATTTGATATGCTATATTTGCTGAATATTCCAATATTTCACACATTATTAACAGCAGTCCAGGGTGTAATACCCTGCACTACTGTTTCAGTGATTTGCTTTCACATGAAGATTTTATGAGCTTTAGAGTAAAACTGATACGTTTTTGGCATTTTCTTCTAATGTAAGAATTTGGGGAAAAAGATCAGATAAAAACAATTTAGAATGTAGTATTACTGTAGATAAAATTTACAAGAATAGGCATTCTTAAATGTTCAAATTATGATAGTCAGTTACTTGTTCATAATGGTATAACAATAACTTTAAAAATAAGTCTATATTTTTACATATTTTTTATTTTCTCGCTATAAATCACTGTTTTACTTGTTTTCCACGTAGGAAATGTAAATGTGAAGTGATTTGTCCATGATCATTCATTTATTTTCAAATCAAACAAGTTATGATTTTATAAAACAATTACTCAGGCATTATAATTAAAAACACTCCTCAGTAAATACGAAAGTCCATAGCATAGTTATGCACAATGCCCATAGTTTTTCCTGCACGAATAACTTAGTCATCTCATCAGGGTAGCTTCCTCCCGTAGCAAGAGAGAGCTAGTTTCCCGTGTAATTTTAGCGGCATGCGCCTGAGAAAGTCCATGTGTAATGGCGTTTCCTATGTGAGTGGAGTGTGACAATGTCTCCTCAGTTAATGCCTGTGGATTCCAGAATATGTAGTCTTACCATTATGAAATAGGGTTGGAGAAATATCTTAGCTCTTTGTACAAAAATTCTTCATTAATTAGAGCTAATGGTTAATATTAATTCTTGTAAAATTTTAGGATATATACGTTTGTTTTGATTCTCAAAATAAGACATATTTTTAGTGTTTTCCTTTTCCTTTTTAATGTTAATATACTTGCCATTCAACATATTATTATTATTGATGCAGTAATTCTACATGTTAAGAAATATTCAAATATGTGGGTACAGAAATACCTTTGTATGCTCATCACAGCATGTTTAATAATATTAAAAAAAAAACTAAGTGTGTTACAATAGAGTAGTTAAATAAATTGTGAGAATCCAACCATGGAATGTTATTGTACCATGAAATGAGTTAAAGATCTTTTTAAGATATGTAAAAATTCTTAGAATGTAGCCCTGGCTGGTGTAGCTCAGTGGATTGAGCACGGGCTGGGAACCAGAGGGTCCCGGTTGGATTCCCTGTCAGGGCACATGCCTGGGTTGCGGGCCAGGTCCCCAGTGAGGGCCATGTGAGAGGCAACCATACATTGCTGTTTCTCTCCTTCTCTGTCTCCCTCCCTTCCCCTCTCTCTAAAATAAATAAAAATCTTTAAAAAAAAAATTCTTAGAATGCGATATAAGTGAAAACTAGGGCTCCAAAGTGAATATACATGACCCAAACCGTGGTAAAAATTATGTTCATAGATAAAATGCTAGAGATACATTCCTTGTTAATAATAGTTTGTTTTGACTGGTAAGAATTGTGAAAGATCATAATTTTCATCTCTGTGCTTATCTGGATTTTCAAATTGCATCTAATGGACATGTATTTAATTTATAATCAGAAACACATATTACATTTTGAAAATGACTATTGCTGTTGATCTAAACTTTTAAAAAGTAAATCATATTTTTTTGTTTGAATACATTTTCAGGGCCAGTCATTTCTGTGACAGTACATAATTTCAGTTCCTCCTCAATGTAGAAGATGAGAGGCAATATCAAAAAAAGCCATGATTATTGCTATTTCCTTTTTTTAAGCTTCAGCTATATTAATTTTTAGTGGCAGATTAGTTATGACAAATATTGCCAGATATGGTCAGGAGCAATTTTTAAAAAATATTTTATTTATTTTTTAAAGAGAGGGGAAGGGAAGGAGAAAAAGAGGGAGAGAAACATCAATGTGGCTGCCTCTTACGCGCCCCACACTGGGGACCTGGTCTGCAATCCAGGCATGTGCCCTGGACTGGGAATCAAACCAGCAATGCTTTTGTTTGCAGGCCGGCGCTCAATCTACTGAGGTACACCAGCCAGGGCTGATTATTGCTATTTTCTATAAGATCATTTTATACTCTAATGCTTCTTGAGCAAGTGCAAAACATAGGTCTTTGTAAAGTCTGTGAAACATGACATGACTGATGAACAACAACAAAAAATAGAATGTGTTTAAACACAAGAATGTGTTTAGTATCTAGAGAATACAGAATTCATGTTCTCCCTCTCCTCAGTTACATAGTTTACTTTCCAATGTCAGTTTTGTTTCAAGGACATACGGTAAAATTTTCTTTTTTAAATTAATATAAAGTATAAAAGATTTTGAAGTTTTTAAAAGGAAGTCAATATCTAGAAAACATGATACATAATTATATAACAAGAACATGAGTAAAATTCCCTGCAAAGAGAAATTTGTGTTAAAGTGGATGCACTGTGAATGTCAATTTGACATTCCTCTCTTGCTCTATTACTGTAGTTCCTCAGCACTACCTAACAAATTACCACAGACTCAGTGGCTTAAAAACAACACAAGTTTATTCTCTCACAGTTCTGGAGGCTGGGAATTTGAAATCAGGTTGTCAGTAGGGTCACACTCCTTCTTACTGCTCTAGAAAAGAATCTTTTCTTACCTATCCCTAGTTTTTGGTGGTTGCCTGCAATCCTTGGAGTTCCTTGCCTTACATCTTCATTACTCCAATTTCTGCCTCTTTTTTTCACATGGGTGTTTTCCCTCGGAGTCTGTCCAGGTCTAAATTTCCCCCTTCTAATCTATTCACTCTGATTCAGTATGTGATCCTCTTAACTTGATTATGTCTGTGAAGGCCCTTTTTCCCAATAAGGTCACATTCATAGGTATCAGGGATTATAACTTCAACATATATATTTCTGTGGACATAAATCAAATCATAATATATGCTCTCTCCCTTCTGTGCTTCCTTCCTTCCCTTACCCACCTCCATCCCTCCCTTCCTTCCATAAGGAGACACTTTCTTCTCTTATTGTCCTTGAAGCTTCAATCTCCCAGGTATATTTACACTTCATTACCTACTCCTCTTAGTCTTCTTCTGGAGCCCCCTTTTCTGTTAAGCCTTTAAAATTTTCTGGGCCCGGAACTTGTTCCTGAGCCTCCTCTCTTTAGAATCCTCATGTTTTCCATAGGTGAGCTTATTCATTTCCAGGCTCCAAATACCATATACACAACCTTGTATTTTGAAATTCCTTGGGACTAGATATCGGGGAATCGTAATTGTACTATGTACTACTATGCACTATTCCCTGGATGATGCTATTTATTTCAGGTTTTTGACCAATTTTATTTACCAGAAAAAAAATTTACACCTACCTGTCTTCTGAATTCCAATCCTCCTTTTCACATGCCTAACAAGCATTTGGTGTCTCACAGGCATCGCAAAATAAACTTGTTCAAAATTCGTAGTAAGGGGCTCTTCCTCCCATTCTTAGGGGGTTTCCTCCCATAGTGTTTCCCATCTAGGGGATGGCCCTAACCTTCACTCAGATGCTGGTGGTAAAAATTGGTCTCAGTTAGTTTGGACATTAACCCTACTTGCCTTGGTTTGCTTCTAAAACTGTGTGAAGAAGAAGAAACCTCTAAGGATTCTAAAAACAGGGACCAGAGGGTCAGGAGGGTGGAGAGTAACAGGATAAAACAGAAGAATGTCTTAAGAAGAGAGTCATCTCCCCTTTAAATGGTGTAACAGTCCTTCCAATGAAAAATAGAAAATTTCCTTTAAATAGAACAACTAGAAGTCAGCAGTGACTTTAGAAGGTAAGCTTTTAATGAAGATGTGATAGAATGGGCTGAGGTATAAATAGATGGCAAGGAATTGAAGAGGAATTGTATCAAATATTTGGAGAAGCTTGGCTTCAAGACAAGGAGAGAGAGAGATAGGGTGGTAGCTTGATAAGAGATAAAAAGAGCAGAGATAAGTTTGTTGTTTATTTGTTTCTATTGCCTTTAATTTGGGAGAAAAAAAAAGTATAATTCAATGTTGTTAAAAAAGGACCCAGGAGAGCCAACAGAGATTGATATAAAGGAGGTACAATACTTGACAGAATAAAAATCTTAAGAATGTAGATTGGGCTAGAATCCAAGAACATGTGATAGATTAGACTTTCACCTCTGAGATTAAAATAAAAGACTCCCCCAAAATTTAGAGAAAAGAAGGCTGGAAACATATGAAAATGTATGTTTATTTTCAAATATTTAAAAAAATAAGTAAAGTAAAACCTTCAAAAAAAGAAACAAAACTCCTTCTTCTGAAATAATCACAGGTTCAGATACATTTCTGGATTAAGTGATGGCATGTCTTCTGTTTTCGTTGGGAATTGTGAGGGAAGGTCATCCACTGAACATGATCCATGAGGGGCGATGCATGATGTTTGTGGGGAATGAGGAAGATGGGAAATAACTTTCTTTAGAGATTGGAAGAATGAGCTCATTAGAGAAGCGTGGAAGAGTATCTGGCAGTCTTGGGGGCCAAATTGCAACTGGTAATTGTGACTTCAGAGTAATGTCGATATGCATATTTATTTAGCTTACTGCTCTGGTGAAAACAGCTTTATATACCACGTACATGTTTTAAGAAAGTTAGAGAGGTGGTTGTCACCTAGGGAGTCCGGCTGGATGCTGCCAAGGGAACATTACACAGTGGCATGAATCTTGGTGGATCCACAACAAACCGGAGGCAAATTTGCTGCTTTGAAGGATCAGAATTTTGATCTATCAGCCTCTGAAGGGTCATGCATATTTTAGGAGCAAACCTATGTTACTCACAGATACACGTGTAAGACAGACCACAATTTATTATTTATAGTAATCACTAGAATTGATATGCTCACACTGGCATGACTTCTACTTTTTCCTTGATGCCTGGAATCCCATATTATAATCAAATAGTGGCTTGATGAACATGAAATGAGAGCAAAAGATATTAGACAAATGAGTCATATATTGGACGACATAGAATGTATAATAATGTTGACAATAGGTGCACTTTTGCTCTAAGGACAGAGATGCCAGATGGATTGGGCCGGACACCCCATCTCTGGGCAGCAATGACTGGGGCACTGCCAGTGTGCGCTCTCTGCCTTACCTCTGTTTCCTAGCTTGTTCATCCTCCTTCCAGATGACACCGTTGTGTTGTTTTCTTTTTTCTTAGTATAAGAGTTACTTTGGCCTAGGACCCACTGTATAACACTAAGCAACTTTGCATATCTCTACCTTATTCCATTATGGGCAGATTCATAGTTAATTCTCACATGGTAATCTTATTTTTTCTTTTCCATAATCTCTAAATATAAATTACCAAATAAAATCAGTCTTATCTATACTTTATCAAAATTAGTTTACGATTCATACAGTTTATTAGTACAATTGAGATACATCATAATTTCTCAGTTTTCCCCTGATTTTATAACAAGTTATTTTTAATTTGTGACCAATTAATGAGAAGGTAGGTAATAATTATTATCTTAAAATTTGTAAGTGATACAAGATGATTAAGATAAATTGTTTTCCTTCACATTTATCAGGAACTTCTAGAAAAAAATTTACAGATAACATACTGTTAATTAGCTCAGTTTACACAGAGTAAACATACAGCACTTTTAACTGTACATGTAAATCATCATGTCCTGTTAATTAGCCTGGTTTACACAGAGTAAGCACACAGTGCTTTTAGCTACAGTAGTAATGGTTTAAAAACGAAGTGTGACATACAACATTCTGTCCTTTGACTTTCTCCTGCTTCAGAACTGAAATGCCGAGTACAGAAATCCTGAATCCTGTTTTCGCAGTTTCTCAAACTAGTTCTACCCAAATGATTTTCGAAAATTCACTTTAAGAAATTTAGTGGCCATAGGAACATATTAGAAGAGAAGTCACTGTCCTTATCAGAGATAACACACATGTTTCTGAGTCTTTTGCAAACGGCTAACAGATATTTTTATTTCTTTTAGTTACATAATCTTTCTCTGTGTCTTAAATCTATCCAGATTTTTTAGGCTCCAATTATTTCTTTCCTGGATAAATGCTAAAAGACTGTTAAGCAGAAATAATCTTTTAAATTTCTCTTCTAGAGGCAACCAAGAGACCTAATTTAAGGTCTATAAGGTCTTTGCCACAAGCCAGGCCAGAGGAAGTCAGTGCTGGGGCCCCCTTTCCACCAGTGATCTCAATGTCAAATGTTTGCATTCCGCTACATTAAGGACAACAATAAAATAATAACAGTCATGAGTATAATAATGATGCTACTTTTCACTGAGCACCTATGAAACAGGAACGTTCTTTGCACTGTTGCATTTATTTCTATTTCATTCTTCAAGCAGACCTTCCTGAGGTTCAGTTGCAGGATAGGCCCCACACCGGCCAAAGGCCTGTTAGTGCGGCTTCCGGACACTGCTGGGAAAACTGCCATCGTTTTAACTACTAACCTAGGAGACCTTGAATCTACCTAGACCAGGCTCTGTTAGCCCGGGGTGACCAATAATAAATGATGAGAAGTTCGTTCAAACCTAGCTGATATCATGCATTAAATATTTCTGGCGTTGATGAGAGGCATCCGACTCAGGTCAAAAAGTTTCCAGCATGTTTTCAAACAAGGCTATTTGTAGGGCAACCTCAGTCATATTTATGTAAGGCCCATCTATAAGAAAACCTGTAGGCCTCTGAAGTTCTGATGTTACTTCATTCCCACACTGCATTGTTAGCCTCTGGCCATCTCCAGCAGGTGATCTCCATCTCGCCCCTCCAGGGTAAAGTGTTTCCCTCTACCTTGCATAATGCTCATCTCCCAGGTGTCCTTACAGTGCCGACTTCCTTCTGTATTCTTGAGATGAGAAAAATCTATTTGATTTGCTCAAGTAGTTTTCTCTAATGAAGTATTTCCAGTAGGCTGAGACTACTTTTAACGTGTAAAGAGTGGTTACACAGCATTACTATCCCTTTTTTGTTAATTAAGGAGAAAAAAAACTGGAAGGCAACATGGTGAGCAAAGTTACAGTGGCATCTAGCATTCAAACAAAGATCTGTGATGTTTAAATATTCTCATTGTACATTTCATTATGAGTCTCTGTGATCTGATGTCGGCCCCTTTTTCTCTGTTGAGGGATTACTCTAAATATACCTCACACCTTTATGTCAGGCCCATAGCCATAAAGCAGTGATTCTCAACCAGGGAAATTTTTACTTCCAAAGCACACTTGGCAATATCTGTAGACATATTTGAATGTTGTGACAGGGGTGGTGAAGTGCTGCTGCTAACTAGTGGGTCGAGACCAGGGATTCTGCTAAACGTCCTGCGATGCACAGGACAATACCTTACAACAAAGAATTATCTAAAATATCAGTAATGTTAAGGTTGAGATAAGCTGTGCTAAAGCTTTTGGTCTTCTGTAAAATAGAACGACTCTGAATATTTGTGAGGCAGACATGCTTTATCTCTGGCCACTCCCCACCTCCCCACCTGGATATCTCTGACAGAAGGTGCTCATCTGTCCTCCTGTACTGACCTCTCTGGAACAAATAGATGATGCTTATTAAAAAAATATCCACGTATTGCATGTTTATATTTTTAGCATTTATTTATACCAGAGTGTTTTAGAGTGACAATAGTAATTATATGATTACAAATATGTTTTCCACAATCCTCATAAATATATAGGGAAGAAAAGAGAGTTCTAATTCAGCTTATTTTTTCAATTGATAATCTGAAGCTCTTCCTCTATTCCAAACGTATAACAATAATAAGTAACATGTAAAAAAAGAAAATTAAAATTGACTACTGTGTTTAATATAAGAGTAGTACTTTCATAGATCTGTAATGAGGGAAAAATGTAGGGATTAGTGGGCTGCTTTTTTATGAGCACAGAAATAAGCACATGTGAAGCCTTCTACCCTGCGGAAAAAAGGGATTACAGTCTTCAGCACCAACAATAATAACAACAAAACAAACAGCTTTATGAAAAAAATGAGCAAGGAATTTGAATAGACAATTCTTCAAAACCAATACACAAAAGGCCAATAAGCACATGAAGATATGTTCATTATCACTACTCATTAGGGAAATGACATTAAAACTATAATTAGATACCTCCTCACACCAATTAGGATGACTAACACAAAAACAAACAAAAACAACAAATGTTGTCAAAGATGTGAAGAAATTGGAACACTTGTACATTGCTGGTGGGAAAGTCTTGTGGTGCAGCCACTGTGGAAAACAGTATGGTGGTTTCTGAGAAAAATTAAACATAGAACTATCACATGATTGAATAATTCATCTTCTGGCTATATTACCCCTAAAAATGAAAATAAAGGTTTTAAACAGTACTATGTGTGGCAGTCAAAATGCAGAAGCACTCTGTGTCCATGAGCAGATGAGCAAACAAAATGTGTTAGATACACACAATGGAACAGTGAGTAACTTTATAAAATTAGTAAATTGTAACATACGCTGCAACACAGATAAACCTTGAAAACATTATATACTAAGTAAACTAAGACAGTTACAAAAAGACAAATATTGTATAATTCCACTCATATGAGGTACCTACAGTAGTCAAATTCGTAGAACTTAAACGGGATGGTGGTGGCCAAGGGCTGGGGAGAAGAGGCGGTGGGGAGCTATTGTTTAACAGGTACAGAGCTTTCGTTTGGGAGGATGAAAAGGGTCTGGTGATGGATCGTGGTGTGGTTGCCCTACAGTGTGACTGCACTTAATGCCACTGAACAGTACACATAAAAATGATTGAAGTGGCACACTTTATGTTACGTATATTTTACCACAAAAAGAAGTCCCAGTCCAAAACAAAATGTCTATCAACACTCAGATAAATTTTGTTATATCCATACAATGCAACACAGCATGAATAGATTTAAGACGCAAAATTGAGTTAAAGAAGCCAAAGAATAATGCTTTAGGATTCCAACTTCATGTAAAACTAGTCTATGATTATAGAAATCAGTGTTTACCTTTGTGGGGAACACTGACTGGAAAGGGAACTCAGGAAACTCTGAGGGGCTGCACGGGAGCCAAATTTGACGTGGATGGTAGTTTACACAGTGTCTACATATCTGTACTTTGTTGTGTATGTCATACCTAAATTTAACTAGAAAAAATCAACATGCAAGGCCAAGGACTTAAGCCAGTTCTACTTTTTGCAAAAAGGAGTTGGGAGATGTTTTATACTCATGAAAAGAGGTTAGAAAAACTTGTAGCTGACTTTTTTTGATACTTTAGTTAAATAGAACTTCAGGCATGAGGAGGCAAGGATGAAGCTAGTATACAAAGACATAAGAGGAAGTATAATAGATTTTGCCTGAGGTCACCATGGGGTCAAGCCGTTCTACTAGCTTGCTAATAGATAGGCAAATCTCCAAAATCATTGTAATTGTCCTGGTGTGTGTGTGTGTGTGTGTGTGTGTGTGTGTGTGTGATGAGGGCTTTAATTTAAAACTTCACTATGATTTTACCTTTCTGAGGAGTGACCTCCTACTATCTACCCTAGGAATCCTTTTGAAGGGGGTGGATGGGTGGTGAGGAAGCAACTGGGAATAGAGGATAAATTGAAAATAGAAGACGGGGAAGGGTCAAGTCAAGGAACATGTATAAAGAACGCATGGGCAAAGGCAGTGGGGGAGAGGACTGAATGTGGGAGGTGGGGGTGGTAGGGCTGGGGAGAGTAATGGGGGAAAATGGGGACAACTGTACTTGAACAACACTGACAAAATAAAGAAAAGAAAAAAGAAGCAGTAATTCAATAAAAATTTCAATAAGGAATGTCATAGCATATACATATGATGGATCTACAAAATATTTAAAATCAATAAACAGTAAGATGAAATATTTTAGAACATTAATAATAGTTGATAAATCCTTATATTTTATGTACCTCCATTAATGTCATTGGATTTGATTCTATGTATGTTTAAAGAAGAGTCTCAAATATTCTCTGCTATATATTTGGATGTGACAACTCTAAAGACAGACTAGTATTGAGGGCGGGTAGGTTATTATCTCAGATATCACTAATGATGATCCTGTTGGTCACATTATTTTCTGAAATAAAATCTTGAGAAGTTGAGAGCAAAACAATGTACAGTATTCTATTGATTTACATAGCAGTCATATTACTGAAAAATTCAGAATATATCAACAAAACAAATTATTAACCTTCCTGAGACTGACTCCAGCAGGCCATTCAAGAACATGTGCATTGCAAGAATCCTAGAATCTTCAGCCTCCATCCTCCCAATGTCAGTTAATGCTCATCAGTCCTGACAACAAAAAACCCCATATTTTCCCAAGTGCCTTCTAAGTGGTAGCAATACGCAGGTTAAGAACTGAGGCCTCTAAGCAACTGATTCACAAACCATTACTCCCAAGCCAGACACACCTCCACCCGCCTACTCTACACTTCCACTCTGATGAGTGATCAGCATCTCAGATGTGAGCATATCCAAACCTAACTGCAGATTTCTCCACCTACACCCACTTTTCTTCCTCCACCATTACCCATCTCAGTCAACAGCAACTTTATTATTGATACTCTGCTTCTCAGGTTAAAAACTTGGACTCATTTCTTTTCTCACACTCCCCATTTAATCCAATATTGTTTGCTCTATTTTCAGAATTTATACAGAAAATAATCCCTGTCACCGCCTGCACTAATTACCATTCTGATCCAGTCCACCATCAACAGTCACCTGGATAATTGCATTTTGTCCCCTTGATTCTCTCACCATGGCGGTCAGGTTCATTCTTTAATCAAAGGAGTCAGATCATGTTACTCTTCTGCTGAAAAGACCCTGTAATGGCTTACTCTTTTCCTCAGAGTAAAAGCGGACATCCTTTAGGGATCTATGAGATCAGTCCCCCACCCACGAAAAAAAGAGATCAGCCCCTCCCCTCACCTGTCTGACCTCATCTTGGACCACTCTCTACCCAGCTCATTCCTTTTTAGATTTTATTTTATTTATTTTATTTATTTTTTAGAGAGAGGGGAAGGGACGGAGACAGAGAGGGAGAGAAACAGCAATGTATGGTTGCCTCTCACATGGCCCTCACGGGGACCTGGCCTGCAACCTAGGCGTGTGCCCTGACTGGGAATCGAACCGGGACCCTGTGGTTCCCAGCCCGTGCTCAATCCACTGAGCTACACCAGCCAGGGCCCAGCTCATTCCTTTTTAGCCACAAGGGCTACTATGCTGTTTCTTGCTCATGCTGAACATGCTGTTGCCTCAGGGCCGGTGCACTTACCATTCTCACTTTTTAGACTCACTGCTTCAGATGACCTCATGGCTAGCTCCCTCATTCCTGTAGGTATTTATGTAAATATCACCTCATCAACTCTTTCTTCACTGCCTTATGTAAAATAGCAATCACTTTCTTGCCATGGTCCTTCCCATTTCTCTTGCAATAGAATATATATAGACACACACACACACATACACACAAACACACAAATACACATACATATTTACAGAGAGAGATTAATTTTAAGGAATTGGCTTATGTGATTGTAGGGGCTGGGAAGTCCTAAATCTATAGGATCTACCAACAGACAGAGTTGTTGCAATCATAAATCCAAAGGAAGTCTAGGGGCAGAATTTCATCTTCTCTAGGGGACCTCAATTTTTTCTTTTAAGGCCTTCAACTGGTTGTATGAGGCCCACTCACATTATGGTAGTTAATCTGCTTCACTCAAAGTCTACTGATTTAAAAGTTAATCACATTACCTTCACAGAAATATCTACACTGGTGTTTGACCAAATATTGGGACCCATCACCTAGCCAAGTGGACCCATGAAAATTAGTAACCACACCTCTTATTCTGCTTTGTTTCTCCATAGCACTTATTATCTAATTTTATGCAATTGTTATTTATTTATTGTCTGTCTTTTCTAATAACATGTAAGCTTCTTGAGGACAGAGACGGCATCTGTTAACTGCTCTGTGTCTATAGCGGAGGACAGTGCCTGGCACGTAGTACGTGCTGCACAAGTATTTGTCCAATGAATAACTGAATTCACTACTACACTAAAACTACTTGACTACAGTTATTAATGACTATCATGTGGTACAACACAGAAAAAGGATCTGGATGGGGCCAATACAATTTTCTCATTCACAAAGGATAAAGAGTGTATAAGGACTATATCTTATATAATTTGGTTTACATAAGTTTCAATCTATATAAAGCACATTTTATTTTCATACCAGTTATGGATTCAATAAAAACATCCTCCTGCTGGATTAACAGAGAAAAATAAAAACCTCTTTTAAACTGATACAGAACCCTGAATTCCAAGGACTCTATTACAGATAGTAAAAAAGCTGGTGCCTAGAAAAATAAACAAAATCTCTTACCCCCAAAAAAGCCTTATTTTTCTTCTAGATGCACTATGTACAACATTACTCTTCGATACGTCTTCTATAAAATTTATTGTGTAAAGAGATCATAAGAAAATTATGTTTTCTATTTTCAGAGAAAGAAAACAAATTAATTAAAATGTCAATTTCTTTTGCATGAATAAGATTTTGGTTTTTATTTTCTTCCAAGCAAACAAAAAATAACTGTACATTTACACACTGAGTATACTCAGTATTCTCTGTGTCCTTTATTTTCTTAAGCACGATAGTCTAGGGCAGAATTTTACTCAGTTCTTTTCAAGTTACAAAAATCTTTTCTTAGTATGAAACATGGCAATGAATATATAACATTATAACTGAGCTCTTCCCGCTCTTTACCTCCTGCAACTTCTAGAATTCTATACAAACAAAAACCAAAAAATAAACAAACAAAAACTGTGTCATCAGTACATTTGACCAGATTTTACATGTTTTGTATACCAACTCTCATTGCAAATCTTTGTTAATTTAAACTGGAGTTTTGTTAGATAACTGATTTTGTGGTTTCATTTTCAGATGATTATCAACATACGGACCAAATAATGACATAACAAATTCAGTGACTAAGGAAACTATTAATAATATATTATTCACCACATAGTAATTAGACATATTCTTTTAAAGAATATATTGGCACAAGCCCTGTCTGGTGTGGCTCAGTGGATTGCATGCCAGCTTGCAAACCAAAGGGTCACTGGTTCGATTCCCAGTCAGGGCACATGCCTGTATTGTGGGCCAGGTCCCTAATGGTCCTTGGTTGGAGGCGCGCAAGAGGCAACCACACATTGATGTTTCTCTCCCTCTCTTTCTCCTTCCCTTCTCCTCTCTAGAAATAAATAAAATCTTAAAAAAAGAATAAGCATTAAAACAAGAATATATTGGCACAAAATAGACAAAATACACTGTAGACCCTAAAAGACTCTTTAGATTAAGAGGTATTTCAAGCCCAAAGCACTTAACTAATACATTTCTGTTGGAAGAGTGGCTTTACATCATTCTCAGTTTTCTACTAATAGGAAAACTAAATTGCACTTAAGGTATAGTCTGTGAAGGAAAGCGTATTTCTCAGGACTTACTCTTTTGCAAATAAGAAACAGACACCCAACTCAAACAAGTTAAAACAAAACCAAAATCTATTTGCTGACATAACTGAAAAAATCCAGAGCTCCAGTCACTCAAATTATGTTACCAAGACTCCTCTCTTCTCTCTTAATTTTGATTTCCTGCACATGACTCCACTCTCAGAAATGCTCTCTCATTATAGTGTCATGTCTACTCACAGCTCCATATGGACACTCCCTAAGGCTCACCTGTAACAAAACAAGCTCTTCCGTATTCCCATACAAGATCACTGCCTCATTTCTCAAACATCTCCATAGGCTCATGTTAGGCTAAAACATAGCTCAAATAATAAAGGCAATTTATGTGGTCTCTCATTTTCATGTTGTTTTTATCTCCAAAGTATGGGTAAAATAAAGGTGAGAAGGAGAATGGCTATCCTTTACTCATATTCTGGGCATAAAATAGTTCTCATTTCAAGCTCTGATTCTGTATTTATTTTGTATGAATAAATGTATTCATAAGGACCTGCCAGGACTAAAGACTTCAGAGCAATAGTGTACACTAGTGACTTTTCCACATTCTGACGTGAAGCAAGTGTTAAGGAGAGTTGAACACATTTGGTTTATTTAAGACTGATTCTATACATTTTATTCCATTTCTCCAGGGCTAAGTGACATTTTAAGCTATATTTCTAGGCAGAAATTAACACAAAGTTTATATATTTCATATTTTAGTAATTTACAAGTTTTGGAATCTATTTGAGGTATATTTAATACATTCAGTAAATAATTTTGAGACTACTTTTCCTCTTATTTTAGATAATGAAAAGAAAATAGTGTGATATTTACCTTTCTTTACTTGTACTATTGAAAACATGAAAATTCATTATTTTGTGTGAGTGTTGGCCAGGGGAACAAATTGATCTACAATAATTGTGTCATTTGTGTTCAAGTTTTCTTTCAACTGTCATTTAAAGGTTTTTGATGATCATATTGATATAAAAATAATTAGAATTCTCATAACCTTTGTAAGGTTTGTCACAAACTTTAAAAAACAGATAAGGTTAATGATGTAAAGTGACATAAATTTTAACAAGTTTAACATATACTTTGTGACATGTAACTGCAGTCAAGTTAATTAACATAGTCACCATCTGACACAACCACTCTTTTCTCCCACCGTGGCTTTGCTTGGCATTAGCACTGTCCTACTCTAAGCCCTGCTTGTCACGTGTTTGGCGCTTGACAAAAGCTTTCCCCGCTGGTCCTCCTGCCTCTAATATCTACTCCTCCATTTCTTCTTATGTTATTATCAGATCTGTCTTCATTACAACACTTTCTACTTATAAGCCTTCCTTATTGTTGAGCCTATTAAGTCCAAGCAGCTCAGCCTTGTCCCCTGTGCCTTCTACCACGCATCCTTCTCTTACCTTTCTCACCTACTGTTGTGTCCTCCTGTTGTCTTATATCCTATTTATCTGTCCCAACATCAAGATAGTACCTCATTACTCATCTAGTTTACTAACAACTCTTCCTTCTCTGAACTCCGATAAAACGAATCTTCTTTGGAGCTTGAGTAGATACTATCTATGGATCTATGGGAACTTATTGATATAATGATATCTTTTTCATTAACTTTTAGATTGTAATGTGTGGTGTCTCCTTACCTTGTCTAAATATTAAGCTCCTTGAAAGAGAGAATGTAGAATCATATCTCTTAAGATTCCTTCTGTAAAATTAGATTTTGAGATGTATGATGAATTAATGAAGTCAAACAATGGATTAAGATTTTTAAATTACTGTAGTATGCATAGAAAAAAGATTAAAAGAATGTACAGTAAAATGTTCATCATGTTTTTCTTAAGAGGCAGAACTGATTTATTCATTATTCAACAAATATTTGAGGGGTGCTTACTCCGTTTGGGGCACCGTTTTAGTTTCTAGACATGGACAAGTGAACAAGTTGGACTACACTCACACAGATTACATTATGGTAAATGGAAACATAAAGAGAAAAGAGAGAAAGAGGGCAATAAAGAATGAAGGTGTAAGGTTGACTAAGTACTATGACAAGAATTAAAATGGTATAATGTGATAAGGTGTTGCTTCTAAAATGTTCTAGACTGTGCTGTCAGGAAAGTTTTCTCTGAGGAGGAAAGAGGAATTTGAGAGACTTTATGATAAGCCATGCAAAGATTTTTTAAAAAATGCAAGCATGAGTACCACCGCTAGTACAAAGGGGCTACATGAGACCTGAGATTGACACACTGCAGGAAGTAAAATAAGACCAGTATCAGTAAAGCTTGGTGAGGTTGTGCAGTTTGGCAGCTTCAAGGTAGATTGTTTTGAAAGCCAGGGAAATAAGTTTTTAATTTAATTTCAAATACAATGGTTATTTTTAATCAAGGTATATCACTGATGTGGTGAGACTATTGTTTTCCAAAGATTTCTCTGACTTCTCTTTATGAGGTATATTATAAGAGGCAGGGAAACAATTGCAGTGGCCTAGTGAACCAGGTTATGGACACTCAGGTCTTGACGGTTATACTAAAGAGAGAGATAGAGACATTCAGGAAATGTTTTGGAGACTTACATGACAGAATTGGGTTAGAGATTAGATATGGGTCTAGGAAAAGGAGAGTAATCAAGGATAAATCTTAGGGATTAGGTTTGAGAGGGAAGGGAGGGAATGGATTGTATCACTTTATAAGATGGGGACAATTAAAACATAGTAAATTGAGGGTGGTGAGGGAAATCAGTGTTTCTGTTTGGACACATTAAATTTCTGATGCCAATTAAGCATCCAAATTAAAGATTGAGGAAAAGCATTTGATTTTCAATCTGGAGTTATGGGGAGATTGGGAGATCTCAGTGATAAGATAAATATTTTAGAGTTGTTGATATATAGATTCTACTTATAGCCATGATTCTGGATGAGATCATCTTGGAAAAACTGGATGTATAGCAAAACAAAAAACTGGAAGGGGATTTCATTAAAGATCTAAAAGGATAAGAGCTACAAAACTTTCAAAAGGAGCATCCCAGGCAAATAGAATGACTAGGAGAGCGTGATAGCATGAAAGTTGAAAGAACATGTTTCAAAAAGGGAGGGTGCTCACTGATGATTTATTGTTTTTTTGGACTTTCTTCTATTTCTCAAATGTCTTTTGATCAATGTAGTGAACACTCAGAGTATCTCTAACACACATTTCTATTTTATATTAGCTGAATAAGATTGACCCTACCTCTGATTTCCAGAATGTGCCTGGAAATATGCCATTGCTTCTCAATGCATATGTTGTTGTATTTTGAACAGTATAATTTATTATTGTGTAGGATTGTCAGGAATCGCACGACTTGTAGCATTACTGATCCTACTAAATGTTAACAACACTTCAGTCATTTTTAATGAAAAAACATCTCTCTAAATATAATTTGTATGGATTCATATGGCAAATGAGCCTGCCTGTGTACAGACATATGTGTGTTATATGCCGATGAGTTGGCTCCGACTCCTTGTGACTCTGTAACTGTATAAGTGATGTCCGTGATGCTCTGTCCTCAACAGCCCTGCTCAGCTCCTGTAACTCATGACTATGGCTTTTTTTATTGAGTCAATCCACCTCAGATTTGGTCTTCTCTTTTTCCTGCTGCCTTCTCTTTTCCCAGCAGTATTGTCTTTTTCTAAGGAAATGCCTTCTCCTTATGATGTGCCTACAACCCTTGCAATCAGTACTAGGAGTACAAAGGTGCTTAAGGCACATTCCCTCAGGGAACTTGCAGTTGTTGGAATAGACACACAGAAGTCAATAATAAAAATACAGTGTAATGAGTGCACCATTGTCATTATAAACCCATTATACCCATTTTATACCCATTATAGTTACAGTTGTGGAAAGAAAATAGTGGTCAATTTTATCTGGATGTGTTAGGGAAAAATTCACTAAGATGTTTACGTTGACTCTAAATTCATGAGTACCATATTCAGAGTTGGGAATGGGAAGTGTGCAGAAAAGAGTTAAAGCAAAACTGAGACTGTTGTCCTTATAAGGCCCTGCTTGTAAATTTGGTCCTTAACTGGTGTCTGAGAGCTTAGATTTCAGGGCTCTTGTCGCCGCCCCTGAGAAGAAGCCTTACTGTGCTTAAATTGCTTATACAAACAATACAGCTTTTGCTGAACACCCTTTTTTTTCTAGAAGTCTGGAATTTTGGTATGTGTTGGGTGCTAGGATGCTAGACAGAAGGTGCCTGTGTGACTAGCCAGGATTCATTAAAAATCCAGGGCACTGAGTTTCTAATGAACTTCCCTGACAGACAGAGTTTCACAGGTCTTGTCACAGCTTCTTGATGGCTGCATTAAGTACATTCTGTGTGATTCCCCTGGGAGCAAGCTCTTGGACGCTTGTGCCTGGTTTACTCCAAACTTTGCCTCATGTACCTTTTGCCTTTGTTGGTATTTACTTGTATCCTTTAGCTGTAACAGATCACAACTCTGATTATGACTGTATGCCCACTTCTGTGAATCCTCCTAGCAAATCAACCTGGGTGTGGTCTTGCAGACACCCAGTACAGGAAGATTTTTGTCAGGGAGAACAGTGGTCAGAGATAAGCAGACACAAAAGGAAACTGTATGTTTTGAGAATTGTACCACATTTTGAATGATATTTTTAAAATAGGGAAGACCATATAAGATGCCAAAAATGATCTTAAGGTCAAATACCTAAATGATCTAGGTATTTGATTTTTTCCCTTTTTAAGGGCTTTGATTAGTCCAATTCTTATTTGATTATACTTTCTTAAAAACTTAATGTTTCTTACTGGGAATGAGAACAGAGAGGTAATAATAGTCCAATTGAAGTCATGGGCCCAACTCAAAAATCATTTCTTCTATGAAAACTTTTCTGATTTTCACCACTTAGAAGTAGAACCTGTTCATATTCTTACTTTTCAAAATATTTATTATAAAATAAGCTCCCCAAGAGAAGAAATATGTTTTATTCATTTTTCTTTATCCCAGTGCTGTGCCTAGCATAATGCTTTATCAACAGAGACATTTAATAAACATTACATTTATGATCCTTTATGAAGTTATGGACTTCTTGTGATATAGGGTCATATTTTATCCATTTTGTATCTCTGAGATGCAGTATAGTGTCTGGTTTATATTATCCATTCTTTCATTTCAAGAACATTTATTGAGCATCTATGATGTAGCACACAAAGGTTCAGGTGCTTGTAACTAAGTTGACTCAGTTGGCTTGGTTGGGTGTCATATCACAACATGAAAGGTCGCCTGTCTGATCACCAGTGAAGGCAGATGAGCTATGCCTAGGCTGTGGGTTCAGTCCCCATCGGGATATGCACAGGAGTCAACCAGTCGATGTTTCTCTCTCACACGGATGTTTCCCACCCTCTGTTTCTCCCTCACTTCCCCTCTTCTCTAAAAATAAATAAATAAAATCTTTTTTAAAAAGAGCAAACAGGATAACAGGACTAACTAATAAGATAACAGCCAAGTGGGAGCTGAATGTTTGTTGCATTCAGTTGTGTTTATCTATTCTTGTATAAGTCAGCCAAAACTTGGTATTCCCTCATGTTTAGTACTATGAAAGCTGTCCTCCTTATCCTGTACTTTGTTTATTATACTCCCTTATCTGTTCACTATAATTCCAATGTTGAAACAAGAATAACTACTACTGATCTTCCCATTCAAACAGTTTTAGTTGTTTGTTTGAAAAATGATATGAACTCCTGTCTAAAAAAATCCTAACTGAAGACACAATTTCATTGACCATGATGGACTACGACAATCGTGAATTGTAATGTGAAATTTAGACTCCAATGAGAGCAAGGAATTTTTTTTTACTTCTATATTCTTAGAACTTAGAATAATACTTTGCATATAGTACTATTGCTCAATAAAAATTTGTCCCAATTTTGTTGGGACAAAATTTATCCCTTTGTCCCAAAATGGGATAAAGACTCTTGTGTCTGCATCCAAAGAAAGGTTTATCAATGGGATATTTAAGTGATATTTAAAATAATATTGGTCTCAGGAGCTAAAACATACAATACAGAATGTAAAAGGAGCTGAAAACACTCAAGATGATTCTGTAGTGAAAACAATTTCCTGAGATGGGAGGCAGAGGATTTGGGTTCTCCATGCTTTACATTAACTTGTAATAATAGTATTCACTTAAACTTTTTGAAACTCAGTTTTCTCATCTGTAGATTGAAGATATTGAAAGAAAGTTTTGAACTCTCTTCCAATATCAGTGTTAAGTCATGTACTTGTTAAAAAAAGGTTAAAACTTGACTGGAGCTACATAAAACCTAATCTGGCTATTCTACAGAATGCTTCCATGGATTACCACTCATTTTCTCATATTCTAAATTCATTGATGTCTCAGACGAGGATGGGGATGGCATGTGGGCAGGCAATGATACGAACAACAGTACCAACTTATAGGAAAATTGATTTTATCAGATGAGGGTTTATATCAGAAAATAAAGTAAAACAAAACAAAGTAAGACAAAAAAAAAAAAAAACCCTAGGGGATGGGGAAGTAGAGAACATAATAAAATGATGTATTTTTATCTCTGTCTTCTATGGCATATTTGAATCTAGGTTGTGAATAGCAGGAATAAAGTTGACTGACATAGACTGACCTAGGAAGGTTTACTTTCTTTCTGAAAAAAATTTCTCATAAAATTTTACATTTCTAGTAGATACTGAATTTATTATCTATATTGTAATAGTGATATATCTAAGTACATCTATTACTTATATTTAATATATAACAGTTCCTAATCGATGTGCAGAAATGGGTAAAACAATGAATTTGATGCAATAAAGTGAATACCAGTGATATTTAGTTTCTTTCTGTGCCAAGCCTCTTGAGAATTAGCACATATAAACCCTGTAACACACAGCTCACACGTTTGAAGATTGCCTTGGGACAGACTGCTGTTGCTATTTATCCAAATATACACTGACGTGGGGCTTTCACTGGGAATGAAAATTCTGGGGCACAAACAAAGGTTTGCTGTGGAGCCTGAGATAAGCAGAGGAGTCGCTTAAACAGTAAACAACCTTTTCAGATTGACTTTTCTTTTTGCCCTCATGAATCAATCTCACCGATGGCTGGCTTTCTCCAGGATTCATGAAATGGAATCCTGGAATCTTTACCTTAAGAAACTTTTTAACAAAATAAACAAATAGAAAGAATTTAATGTCTATTTCTATCATATGATGACTATGATGTAGAGCCAACATTTTGTTATATCTGCCCAAAGTTATTTATCTGAATATAATAAGTTTTTAAAAGATCTGATTCTGTTTCTATGTACATAAAATATCATAAAGATTTATGTCTGCATTTTCAGTAGAAATTTTTATGATTCAAATGGTTTTGATTCATTATACTTCGGATTGGTGAATGGAATGGGGGACTCATATAACTCTTCTAAACCCTTCTTTAAAAGAGTAAATGATAAGTTTATGACTGTAAAAATATGATTTCTTAAAAACTTCATGGTAATTTTTTTAAGAAAAACGTGTGATTAGTAATTCACATAACTATAGCCAAAATTATTTTATAATACAATTTTAAATAAATTTTAAGCAGTGTATTATTCTTGAAACTATTTGTAGTAAATTTTTTAAACCTTATATCTGAACCTAGCCACCTTTGTCTAAGGGCTCAATTGTGATGTGACTTTGACACTCATTATTGCATATTTATTTCTTTAGATGTCTCCCTGATTTTTGACTCATGTCATTCTCAAGAAAATTAGGTCATTATAGTTTATATTTTATACATTTTTTCTATTCGAATTTTTCAACTATAATTCTCTTATTAGAGAATTACCTCATCTGATACCAATATTCTCATTTTGGCTATTCAGTCCCTCAAAGAAATTATCTGGTCCCAAGTCTTCAACTCTAACCTCCAAGCTAACCATCACCACACTCATTCAGTTATTAACTTCTTAAAAATTTTAGTTATTTATTTACTTACTTATTTATGTATTTATTTTTACAGAGAAGGGAAGGGAAGGAACGAAGGAGAGAAACATTGGTGTGAAAGAGAAACATGGATTGGTTGCCTCTTGTACACGCTGATTGAAGGCCGAACCCACAGCCTAGGCTTGGGTCCTGACCAGAATCGAACCCTGGCCTCCCACTTGGGGGAGTAACATCCAACCAGCTGAACCACACCAGTCAGGGCTCAGTTATTAGTTTTATCTGTAGATATGTGTAGTGTGTCTGACCTGTTAGACATTGGATTGAGCTCTGGGGGTACAATGGTGAGAATCTCTCCCCTCCCAGACTTTCTTTCTTATTGTTTCTTCATTCATTCTTTTATTCAGCAAACATTTATTGGATTGCTACTTTGTGCCAGGAAAATTACTGAGAATTTTTTTTTAAAAAGCTAAGCCCTGAAGGAATTACAATTTCTTAAGGAAGAGAAAATTTAAATGGATACTTTCAAATTTATTATAAATAAGTGCTAGTTTGATAAAGGTTTACACAGGGAGCTGTGAAAGATGGATGGGCATAGGCGTTCAGGAAAATGTTCTGCATTGTTTAGCATCTTGTCTCAGATATCAAACAAACACCGGTTGCCTTGGTTTGGGTTTCCCTAGAATTTGACCCAGAGACAAGGATTCAAGTACAAGTAGATTATTTAGTAAATTGGTAGATGAATGAGAAAGGAAGATGGAGAAAGAAGCAAATATAAAGTGTGTGTGGCCGGGCTAGTTACTACTATGGGCAGTGGTAAGTCAGTCCCGCTAGGGAGCTGTGAGAAGTGTGATACACTACTCACAGTTACCACTGCCCTCCGCTCCGGGGTGAGAAACCTGGTTTTTAGCACCAGTTTCCATCATTGTTTGCTTCTGAGTATACTGACTGTTTCATTTTCAACTCTCCTTACGCACGATTGAAGGTCTTCTTGCAGCTGAATAAAGCCTTTAGACCAATGTGTGGGTTGTACATTAAGCAGCCTTCACAGTATGTAAATTAATGTTGAAGGCATATGCGCAGGGTAGGAATACCATCTGTGAAACCAAGTAATTCAATAGAGAGAACTCAATACAGGAAAGTAATTACTGAGTTGTCAGAAGTATTAAAAGGACAAACAGGAGAATATGAGGCAATATGAAGATAGGCAACTGTAAGGAGCCTATATGACCTCTAGGACTAGAGGAACACAGGGAAGAAAGAGTGTGTTTGGGCCCAGGAGCCAAGGCTGTTAAGCAGAAGTTTGAAGCACTGAGGAGACATAGTAACTGCTAGAGATGATGATGGAAGAACAGGAAGATGAAGATAAACCTTGGTTTTGTCCACCTTCCTGTTCTCCAAAGTCTAACTGGTTCTTTCCATTGACTAAATCCAGCTAAGAATGCATTAGTCAAAAGGCCCTGGTAAGTGTGGTTTGAAGAATCAAGCCCTTGTAGATTTTTTAATGCACAGTGGAACAAAGAATGGCAGGGGTAGACCTCGGACCAAATAAACAACACGGGTTTCTTTAGAATATGTTGCCTAGGAAGAGTTTTCATTATTTTCCCCAGACTAATTTTATATTGTACTCTTTGCCACCAAATCATCCTTATTGCAATCAGGGTAGTCTCTTTCTTAATCCTAAAGTAACAGTGTGGTCAGGTTGTTTTCTTGATCTACAATCTTCCTTGGTACATTCTAATTGTCTTTCAAAGTCCAGGTTATGGCCTTGCACAGATACACCAGCTGGCAATATCCCTGATATTCCCTTTTCTGAGAGTATTTAACTTGTGTGTGTTGTGTGTGTATGTGAGTGTGTGTATGCACACACATATGGATGTGACACAGACTTTCATGCCACCATGTATAAATTCCTATTTAATGAGTGTTTTACTTGCTGCTTCCTCACTTCCCCGAAGGGTAGGGACCTATATGAGTTAGGATTACATTCTATTGTTTGATAGGAAATCAAAAAATAATACCATTTTTCTGTCTGATGTGAACATGGATCATCTAGATTGCTATGATGGTTTCTGACCACCAGGGATCTGTAGCTCTAATCCTACATATATTATTTCTACACCATGGTTTGAGTTAGCTGTCATGCACCTAACCATTATACCCACATCTTACCTATTGGGATTGAGACTGTGGAGAAGAGAAGACCAAACCTCCCTCTGAATTGACCATTTAAAGCTACGACATATCATATCTACACATAGCTACATGGTTACATAGTCACACCTGGATGACAGAGTGTCTAGAATATTGTTTATTTCAAGTAGCCATATATGTTATGTTGGGTCCTTTAAGAAGCAAACATCAAGATATAATTATAGGTGCAAAAGCCTTTACTGATGGAAATGTATATGAAAGATAGAGAGCGGGAGTAGGAGGAGGCTGGGGAGATTTTTAGACCATGATTTATGCAGGTCTAACGTCTATGGAAGTGGAGGAGTTGGGTATGAGAAAGTTCACACGGCGGTGCAGCTCTGAGAAAGCCTCAGCCAGCCTACAGGAAGCCCTGGAGCAAAGACTTCCCATTGAAGAAGTCCTTTGTTGTACAGGAATTTCCGGGCTTCAGTGTCCCCTCTGTGCTCAGTCCTTTCTGGTTGTCTCTGACAGAGATAGGAGTGACATGTCTCCAGGTTGCCATATCAGGTGACCATGGCTCCCTTGCTCCTATACTAGAATCTTCCCAGGGCCCTTTCTTATATTCCTCTTCCATCCTGTTGACCTCCAATATGATATTGTATACATGAGTATAGAATAGCATATACTTGTGCTTTACTAGTGATTTGCACATATTAAAATGTTACTCCGTAGACTCTAGCTTATTCTTGCTTATTTGAACAAAGCCATAATACACAGATATATTAAGACTTCCAGTTGTAACAAGATTATGAGTTTTCATGATAGGCCCTAAATGGCCAAAGAAATCCTGAGAGTAAAACAAAGCAGGAGGCATCACATTTCCTGATTTCAAGCTATATTAATCATCAAAACAGGATGGTACTGGCATAAAAACAGACACATAGGCCCATGGAACAGAATCAGGAACCCATAAATAAACCCATGCATAATGGTGAACTAATATTTGACAAGGGAGTCAAGAATATCCAATGGAGAAAACAGTCTCTTCAAGAAATGGTTCTGGGATAATTGAATATTCACATGTAAAAGAATGAAAATGGATGCATGTCTTACACAACACACAAAAATTAATTCAAAATGGAGTAAAGACTTAAGTGTAAGATCTGAAACCATGGAACACCTAGAAGAAAACATAAGAATAAAGCTTCTTGACATAGGTCTTGGTGATGACATAGGTCTTGGTGATGATGACACCTAAAGCATAAGCAACAAAATAAAAAACAATGGATAAATAAGGGGATTACGTAAAACTCAAAAGCTTCTGCACAAAAATAGAAATCATCAACAAAGTGAAAAGACAACCTACAGAATGCAAAAAAAATGCAAACCATGTATCTGATAAGAAGTTAATATCCAAAATACATAAAGAACTCCTACAAATCAATAGCAACAAGAAAAAAAATTTAAAAATGGGCAAAGAACCTGAATAGACATTTCTCCAAAGAAGTTATATGAAAGGCAGCAGGAATGTGAACCAATGTTTAACATCACTAGTCATTAGGGAAATGCAGATGAAAACCACCATAAGATATCAGCTCACCCATGTTGGAATGGCCATCATCAAAAAGACAAGAGATAACAAATGCTGATGAGGATGTTGAGAAAAGAAAACTCTTGTGCACTGTTGTTGGTGGGATTTTATATTGGTACAGTCACTATAAAAAACAATATGGAGGTTTCTCAAAAAATTAGTAAAAGAACTACCATGTGATGTAACAATTCTGCTTCTGAGAATATATCCAAAGGAAACAAAAACACTAACTTAAGATACCCACACCCTCACGTTTATAGCAGCATTATTTAGCCACCGTATGGAAACAACAGAAGTCTCCATCAGTGGGTAAATGAATAAATAAGTTGTGGTGTAGCTGTATGATGGACAATTATTCAGCCCTAAAAAATGAGAAGATTTTCCATTGTGACAACACGGATGGAGCTTGAAGACAGTATGCTAAGTGAAGTAAGTTAGACTAAGAAAGACAAGAATTGTATGATCTCACTTATATGTGGAATCTTTTCTTTAAAAAAGCCAAAAAGCCACCAAACTCATAGAAAAAGAGATCAGACTTGCAGTCTCCAGAGATGAAGGATGGGTAAGGGTGGGGGGAATTAAAAGTGGTCAAAAGGTACAGATTAATGGTTATAAGATGCATAAATACTATAGCTAACACTGATGTCTGATATATAGAAAAGTTAAGAGAGTAAATCCTAAGTTCTCATCACAACAAGAAAAGGTTTTTTCCATTTTCTTTTCTTCTTTTCTTTTTATTGTATCTATATAAGAACATGGATGTTAGCTGAATCTCTTGCAGTAATTCTTTTGCAATATATGTAAATCAAATCATGCGGTATTCCTTAAGCTTATACAGTGTTGTGTGTCAATTATTTCTCAATAACAGTGGAAGGGAGATTATGAGTTCCAATGTTTCTTTAAAAACTAAGAAACATCTTCTGAGAGATGATATTTCATTAGTTGTTTAATGGGAAGTTGTGAAATTGATGATGAGGGCGAGTGCCTCAAACATTGATAAAGGCAGCATAAAATTAATGGGTTTGTGGAATTCTGCACTAAGGAAGTGAACACACATAATTTCACAGATGAAATCTAGCTCAGTTTCTCCTGTTAGGGAAAAAATGCGGAGAAGGAGGCACAGATCACAGTTTAACTACAGTCCACAGTGCCGAGAGGCGTCGTCAGGCCCCGGTCCCCGGGCTCCCACTTCACAATGCAGTGGGTGTCCTGCTCTGACTCTCTCCTTCTTCAAAAGTGGGAACCTCTCTCTTTCTGTATGGGGCTTTATCACCAAACTTTTCTGATTCATATATTCTACTTGGAGGTGATATCCTATAAAAGGAACTGAACAGAAATAAAGTGATTTGGGGTTTGAAAAGTCAGGCCAAAGAGACTATCTCACCACAAAATGAGAGGCATTGTTATATCCATTAGGCTTAACAATTGGTGACTGATTGTCATAATGCATTATGCTCTGGTAAACCTAATCAACAGGATCTGTAAAATAGAAATCCACTCACTGCTTACCCTAGGAGGTACTTTGGACAAATGCTGGCTTTCACATTAATTGGAACAAATTTTACATAATGGGGTTCTCTAAATGGTCTGATGCCTCACCCTGTCGAATTTTCACAGTCCTGATCTTGAGGCTTATTCTCTTGGGTATAAAGATGCAAATAGCTTCATCTTCCCAGCGTTGTCCACCTGAGGTATAAGAGGATTGCTGCATGAATCACAAGTAATAGGAGTTTACTACTCCTTAGCCATTATTGTTAAGCAGAAAATAAACTGCAGAACTAAACACTTGCCCCTGGGCTTACTTATATCTTCATTTCCTTACCTCTGAGAATTCAGATGCATTTTCAACAAGTTTATAGCCTCATTAGTCATTAATATTGCTCTTTGGTTGCAGTAACATTCTGCCAAGTGCAGTGCTCTTAGAACGGCACCACGCGTACTACTAATAGCAGATGAAATCTCTCAGGCCCTGCCCGCCTCCATGATGAAGGCTGTGTCAGGGGAGTTGTTTGGAGAGGCTGCTGATTCTCAGTATTGATAACAAGGAGCCAGCTGTGGAGGCCACAATTCAAAACTGAAACCGTGTGTTGTTTGGTGGCCCACACGCATAGCTTTCTTCTCTTTTGGACCCTGATATCTTTTAATCAGAGCAGAATCTTTAACAAAGAGTAGGTAACTGGTCCAACTAAATAATGATAAGTGTATCATACAAACTCTAGGAACAGAAGATCTAAATCAATTGGATCAAGATTTTGCTAGTTCGTCCTGACTTTTCCTAAACATAATTGGGAAACAGAACAGAAAAGCCACAAAAGAATTTTTACAATATTATTTCATTTATGTAAACTTCAAAAACAGGTACAACAAAATTTATTTTAATAAGCATTATTGAAACACATTTGACATAAAATTGACTGCGCGTATTTAAAGTGTAAAATCTGAAAGGTTTTGACATCTGTGAAACTATCACTATGAACAAGATAGTAAATATATTCATCATTTTATTTTATTCATTAAAAAAAATTTTAAATCCTCACCTGAGGATAGGTTTATTGATTTTAGAGAGAGAGGAGGGGGCGGGGAAAGAGAGAGACGTTGATCAGTTTCCTCCGGTACCCATCCCGACCGGGGATCCAACCAGCAGACTTTTGGTGTATGGAATGATGCTCCAACCAAATAGCCACCCGGCCAGGGCTATATTCATTATTTTAAAGAGTTTCCTTCTGTCTCTTTGTAATCCCTCCTTTTCGTCTCCTTCTGTACCAGATACCCCCATTTACAAGTCAATATGAATATGTGCTTTATTGCCATATATGTGTTTGCCCTTTCCAGAGTTTTATATAAATGAACTTCTACAGAATGACTATTTTGTGGCCTGGCTTCTGTCACTCATAGTAATTATCTTGAGATTACACATGCCATTGTATCAATAGTTAATTCCTTTTTATTGCTGAATAGCATTCCATTGCATGGATATATCACAATGGATTTTATTCATTCACCATTGACTGACATTTTGATTGTTTCTAGGTTTTGATTATTACATATAAAGCTGCTATGAACATTCCTATACAAGTCTTTGTATGGACTTGTATTTATTTTTCCCTTCAAGTGGAATGGCTGAGTCTGTGCTAGGTGTATGCTTGACGATTAAAGAAACTGCCAAATTGCTGTCCAAAAAGACTGTAGCATTTTACATTTTCACCAGAAGAATATGAACATTCTAGTTTCTCCATATCCTCTCCAAAACCTGATGATTAGTTTTTGTAAATATATTTTAGACATTCTGATAGGTGTCTGGTAGTACAATATTTTATTGTGGTTTAAATTTTCATTTTCCTAATTTACAGTGACTTGTACTATTTAGCATGTTCTGTCATATAAGTATTTTCCTCCATATATCTTCTTTGGTGAAGTATCTGTTTGAGTCGTTAGCCAATTTTTAAATTGGGTATTTGTTTTACTGTTAAGTTTTAAGAGTTCCTAACATATTCTGGACACAAGTTCTTTATCTGATATATGCTTTGTAAATATTTATTTCTAATCTGTGGGCTTGTCTTTTTGTTCTCTTGACAATATCTTTCAAGGAGCAGAAGTTTTAATATTCATGTTCAGTTTATCGATTTATTCTTTTATAGATTACGCTTTTGATATTTTGATATTGGCTTAATCCAAGTTCACAAAGACTTTCTTTTATGTTTTATTCTGAAAGTTTTGTGGTTTTAAGTTTTATAGTTAGATCTATGATCTATTTTGAATCATTTTTATATGATATGAGGTATGAATTCAAGTTTATATTTCTTTTTTATCTGGACCTCCACTCGTTCTAGCTCCATTTGTTGGAATAACTTTCTTTTCTTTTTTAATCCTCAATCAAGGCTACGTTTACTGATTTTAGAGAGATAGCAAGGGAAACAATGATGTGAGAGAGAAACATTAATAGATTGCCTTCCATATGTGCCCAACTGGGGATCGAACCAGCAACCTAGATATGTGCCCTAACCGGGAATCAAACATGGGGTGACGCTCCAACTGAGCCATCCAGCCAGGGCTGGAGTAAGTATTCTTTTTCCATTAAATTACCTTTGCATCTTTGTCAAAAAAAATTGGTCATTTCAATTTGTGTTGATTTATTTCAGGATTCTCTAATTATAAAGCAATATAGAAGAGGTTAAACTATAAATAAAAGTAAAAGAATGATTAATGCAAATTTCAGGGTCATGGTTACCTTCAAGTGGGTTGATAGAACAGAGAGGCAAAAGATAAAAGAGAAAGTTCTAGGACACAAAATATTCTGTTCCTTACTTTGGGTGTGAGGATAGGGCTGTTTGGTTTTTATCATTAGTCGTTAAACTTGACATATACATTACAGAAAAATCTGTTTTATAAATTCCACTCAATAAGCTCTATATTCCACAATAAAAAGTAGCCCCAAGTTCTTCATAGGTTTCTTCATAGGTTACTCAGAACTGGTTAATGTGGCTCCTCCAAGCCAATAATTGCTAAGAGGCTGTTGAATTTGTGTGTGTTGTAAAATGACCACAGCCAGTGTGCTGCTTACGAAAATATTTTCTTTTGTTTAAACCATTTCTCCTGTACTGTTCTCTGCTTTGTGATGTTGGGCCTGGGACTCTGCAAACATTGCTACTTGGCTTTCTCCCTGCTAGAAGACTAGAGGGCTCTTGAGAGAGAAGGGAAAGCAAGAGGAGAGAAAAGGGGCCCAGCTGGTGTAGCTCAGTGGATTGAGTGCGGGCTGGGAACCAGAGGGTCCCGGTTCGATTCCCAGTTGGGGCACATGCCTGGGTTGCGGGCCAGGTCCCCAGTGAGGGCCAAGTGAGAGGCAACCATACATTGCTCTTTCTCTCTCCCTTCTCCTCTCTCTGAAAATAAATAAATAAAATCTTTAAAAAAAAATACTGTATTGTGCATTTAAAATTAAAAAAAAAAAAAAAAGAGGAGAGAAAAGGGATATAAACTCCCTGCTACATATCTTGCTGACAGCATCTCCAGGCAACAATTCTTTTCCTGGTCCATTGGCTCTGGTTTTCAGATTTTTTCCACACTTCCTGACTAGACTCCGAGTTGCCAGCACTAGGCACTGCACCCCTTCTCCAAGGTCTGAGTCCATCTCTATTCCCAGCTTCTAGCTTTTGATAAACCCAACTTTTCCCGTGGTTCCTCCAAGATCTGGGGTGCAGGCTGCTTTCTGCATTTCCTGTCACTGTTTCTTGCTCTTTCCTTCTTGCTTGTGAACCAATGTACTTGCAGTGAACCAATTCTTGATATCAAATTCAACTCCTAAGATAGCTGTAGTGGTTTCGTTTTTGCTTATTTGACACTGACTGCGTGTCATTCATATCACTTTTTTTCTTTTTGGAAGACAGAGTAGCTTCCAAGAGGAAGTGACACAGGAAGGCAGCCGCACAACCTTTATAAATTTTTAAATAAACCAGATGTTTTGTTACAATGAGAGCAAATCTTGCAGCAAATTCTGCCACACACCCCAACATTTTTTAGCCAGCAGGAACAAAACTGTTACAATCAATTTCATAACTCAGTGAAGTCCCAGTTCTTATCCATTTAAGTACTTGACAAAACTACTTTACAAGACAGGTTTTATGGAAGCAAACCCAACATACTGCAACGGCAAGGTTCTGTTAACCTTCTGGTCAGATCAATCAGGTGAGTGGATCCCCCATAAATATTTTATTTACATAGATAAACCTAAATTAAGAGCTTAGTTTTAAGCCTTAGTTCTAAGGTTCATAGGCTTCTGGGCTCACTAGATTCTCGTATACTTTCCATGCATGGATGAAAAGGCCACTCTACACACCTTAACACTTACTTCACAAAGGAAAAACTACTTGCTAACGAGCCCTCTGGTGCTGATTAGAGGAAACAGTAGTGGAAGTACTCACAGTAGGTACCCTGAAATGTGGGCTCCTGAATAGAATCTTTCAAACTCCAAATACCCACACTTGGATTAGGTTATTTCAAATGAAAACTAACTGCCCCTAGAGCGCACAAAAAGTAATATGTATACATACACATGTACATACAAAGAATGTGTGTGTGTATTTCTTGATAGTGAAGTGTTAGGTTGTAAATTATAGTCAATATAACTCTAAGCGAGGTTCATA